>CANUEY010099727.1:0-73101 GCA_948099555.1 Croton setiger
TACAAAAATTGCAGGTACCCTTTCTTCTTTATTTTTTAAATTTACTGTAACAATTGCATTATTTTGTACTATAATGCAATTATAAATCACAGTTATTACTGCTAATATTAAGAATCTTTCCATTTTTGTCTTGCAACAATGGCAAAATTAGGGTTCCTTCGAAGTGAAGGAAAAATTTGCAGACATGAACAGAAAATATGTAATATTTATTGATAGGTTTATATTTATTGGACTGACATATTATGCCATAATGCTTATCTATACATTAAATTTATGGGATGGATGGGTAAAATGTTATAAATAATAAGTAATTAAAATATAAACATGTTTTTCTGAAATATTTTCCATATTTGGTTGATGGTGAGAGAGTTAGGTAGGAGTTGGGTTTCATTATGAATGTATTAATTGGAGGTTATTTTAGTAAATTCGTGTATTTTCTATTTACAAACATTAAAATATGCTAATAATAATTAGTTGTCTGAAAATCGGATGATAAACAGCATATTAATCATTTTATATCACATAATTACACAAGCATTTGGATTTTCATCACTAAAAGCAGTAGTAGTTTTAACTTCAAAAGAGCTTGCACGTGCGAGAGGGGAGAATTCCGGATCATCTAGCACATTCCGCACGTAGCCAGGCGGTGCTTTCTTGTCATAAGCTCCAGGAGCATATGGGTGAGGCACTACATCATACGGTACATATGGCCAGAAATCAACCTTCTTCCCCGTTCGATATCTGACACGTTGCAATACCTTGTTTGGGTCTACATATCCAACGACCGTAAGCTTTTGTTGCTTTGGTTCTACTTCTACTTTAGTTACTCCTTTCATGCCTTCTACTGATTTCTTCACTTTCCGTTCACAGCCTTCGCAGTCCATTTTCACTTTAATCTCCACCGTCTATTTTTGCCATGATACGGTGATGAAACAAAATTAAGATCAACCAAAATAACAAAAAGATAAAATTAATGATGAAATGGGATTAATTACCTTAAAGTCAGTGCTTTTGAGCTTCTTCCTTGCATGTTCAGTATGAGACCAGTCGCAGTCACAGAGTTCAGAACAGAAAGCACGAAAACCCATTACAGCAACCACAACAGTAGTAATGGCAATTGAATTTTTCTTAGCAGAGCTATTAAAATTAGAACAAAGCAAAAAACAAAAAGGAGTTTCAGTTCCCTATAAATGGTAGGATTTGAGCTGCTACGTGGTAATATTCTGGATATCCACTAACATAAAGATAACTACAGCTCATAACAATTTGTGATTGCTAGGATTTTCTAGACTTTTCCCATCGCTGTTGAGTTAAAATAAACTGTAAAAATACTTCTTCCTCTGTAAAAATAACCTGTCAGTCATTTACAGTGCCCTCATCTTCCTCAGGCCTGACAAAGAACTCGATGAAAGCTATTCGACTTGGTTGTTGATAGCCAGCTGAATCAACATGGGAATGTGAGTTAGATTGTCTTACAACAGAAACCAAATGCTGAACTTTCAACATTCCACCCCTCCCGATCGTCAACTTGCTTCCTCTGTTCTCTTTAAGAACACTGCTGGGAATATTACAAGTAGTTGCTTTAAGGAATTTGTATTTATACCTGCACATACAAATAAGAGAACCAGCAAGTTTTAATTGGAAATAGATGGCTGGTGCATTTGTTAAGTAATCGAAAAATGAGCAAAGAATACCTGTGAGTGACTTGGCGGTCGCAGTTAAATGCAATTAATAAGTCAGTGTTCGCATAGTACATGAAGTCTATCTGAAAATGAAATGAATGTTTAGGATAGTAGAAATAGTCAAATTGAATGAAAGGGACTTCATTGTATGTGATTTGCACCTGCAAATCTCCATGGCCTTCACCTCTGAAGGTTACAGATGGGGGTGCTGGTTTTAGAATAATCTGGATGCTTGATCCTGGCCATTCTAGATCATCAATAGCTTCTTTCAGTGCTGCAGACTGCATTGCAAGTATCAAGATTAAAGCATTTCCTAAAGATGTACATTGACAGGGGAAAAAGGAAGATGCTCGAAAGGCAAGTTTCCATGTAGCATATATTAAAGGACTGTCAAGAGCTCAGGGACACTTGAGAGCATATCAGCATACATACAAATACTGCATCGCTACAGAATTAACATGTATACATATTGCTCAAGAAGCCTAGACATCCATATTTTATATCAAAAACATAGAAATGGCTATTGAAGAAGCAACTGACAGAATAAAGAAAGAAAAGCAAAGTTACGCAAGTCAGTAACAGTAACAACTAACAATTCACTTTCAGATGACCTCTACAAAGCATCAGATCCCAACAATATTGGGAGGAAGTACCTTATTTCGCCATCAACTATTCCTTCCATGAATATGCATTCTAGATTCAAATTTTACTTTAAATTCAGTACGTACTAATTTTACATTAAAATCATGCAATTGAATAATACAATAACTCATGTCCCAACTAGGTTTTCAAGAGGTACGCATCTAATATTCTAAGGCATGTATTACATAAGTATACAAGTAGATGGGAATGTGCATGGTACAAACATAAATCACAGGAAGGCAAAAGTGAGACCAACTGGTGGTTCACATGGATGTAAATGAATGTGTCGATGTATACCTTTACGGTAAAACTTAGGGGTGTACTTCCAGCAGGTTCAAAGTTGTAGTCCCATGAAATTGTATCTGGAATTCTTGTCCTGATTTCCGCATAAATACAAGTTTCAGGAGAATCAACAGACCTAAGAAATAGGGAGTAAGATAACTTGTTGCAGGATTGAGACACTAAAATACAAGAAACCATTCAATTGTCAATTGATGTTGCCTCAAATAGGCCTTTCCCTACTAAATTCCCTTAGATTAAAATGCTTATCTCTAGAACATTAGGATTTTAAGCATAATAAATCAATGAGAAACCATCCTGACTAATCCAAACACATTAAACTTATGATAAATAATATTTATTTTGAGAAAGAAAACAACAGTGTGTGGAGGAAAGCATTTTTTCCTGTCCAGAAGACATTAGTAAGGATGAAATAGAAGTTCCATTTTGTCATTTCAATCAAGATATGTTTTTTTAACATTAAGGTATTTGACACATACACGAGGACTGACTCCTTAAGAGCAAAGAACCACTTAAACTACATCCCTTCAGAGGCACCAACTTTGAATTGCATTTTGTTCTTGCACATTCTAGCTACAATGGTAAGTCTTAACTAATTAACTTTTGGGACAAGTCTCAACTAAAGTAAACTAAGTAATTGTAGTACAATATGAATATTTTATTTCCTTGTAGTCCCATTTGATAAAACCCATACTCAACAAATCTAATTCAACATAATGAAACTGCAGTTAACTAGATTTAATCCTAGAAATCCAATTACCAGGCATTTTGGGTCTAAAATTCTCATTAAAGGAACAAATATAAGTAGAAAATCTCCATACTTGAGGAGAAGTTGCATGTCTGGTCCAGGATATTGAATTTCAATTGAAGTTGCATGCCCAGGAACTGAAAATGTGTTCAGGCAATCAACAAATAGCCCCAAGCTCAATCCAAACCTAGGCCGTCCTTGGGCGTTATATTCATACCGCACAAAAAGCTACAAATATAAATAAAAAAGTTCGAGATCCATTAAAAATTGCAGAAACCTCCACTTTAATTAACAAAGAAAATCAAGGAAACCTCGTTACGAAAGCTACAAAAAAACTTTTAAAAGTCAGTGCTACTGCTTCATACAGTTTTGGTACCTCTTTTTGGAGATAAACTTTTGCTTGGAGACATCCTATTTCCTCAACTATCAAAACAATCCCATGCTCTGATAATTCCACTACTGCATCCTGATCGTATCAATATTAAATAGAGAAAATAAAACTGTGATAAGATAACCACAAAAATTCATAGTCCTAACATCCAGAAACATAAACAACTTCCAAAATTATGTCGTTTTTGTCTCAGACCTGATATCGTTTCCATCGAACAGCAGATAATGCATCAACCATGCCTTGAACATTCTCCAATTGGCAAAGCAAATCAGGTGCCTCTGGTTCTATTGCTGATGAACTCATTTTCTACTCTTCTTAATTAATCAATCAAGTTCAACAGATCGTGTATATTCAGACCTGAAAATTTAACTAATGCAACTATCAAAATGTTATTTATCCAAAAAACTAAAGATGAATTTATAAATTTTGATAGTAGACTGAAATTATACCATTTTCAAAAAATCGCAACTCCAATAAACTCGCCAGAATGATACTTCGTCTCCAATTTCTATCATGAGCAGAAAAGAAAAAGACAACAGAGACGAGTTAGGGCAAATATAACGAGTGTTGGTGGGTGTGGTGTCTCCCGCGCCCGCCCTTACAACACCTTTGCGCGGCTGATTTCTCACTGGAATTTTTTGTTTTTATTTGGGCCTTTCTGCCTAATTGGACCACAAATTCAGATTTACAACCCAAATATTATGGGTTGTTTCCCTTTAGAAAAGTTGTCGGATCGGATGGACAGATTTTTTTCGGGTCAGACCCGTACACAACCCATAGCCAAAAATCGTCTAATTCTAACATCCTAGTATGAAACATAGACGGTCTAGATTTGATCATCTAAGTTAATTCTTGCAGGCAAATCAACAGCTAGTGGTGGACCTGAAGACCACAGGATCACACCATCGATCCAGAATAGCAAAGCTTAAAAAGTACTTGACGGGTAGTTGAGTTTCGTTTCGTTTCGTCGAAAACAATAATCAATCAAGTCAAAACTCAACTTCGATACCATTTAAGATCATCGTTTTTTGAGGAACAATGATCGCGGATGGAGTGGAAGACGAGGAGAAATGGCTGGCGGCAGGGATCGCCGGCCTACAACAAAATGCTTTCTACATGCATCGGGCTTTGGTAAACCCTACCTTTCACTTCCTTCGTTGATTCCTCTATAAATGTTAATTTTCCTCCCTTAGAATATTGAATTAGCAAATTTAATTGTTAATTTCATTCAGGACTCGAATAATCTCAGAGACGCTTTGAAGTATTCGGCTCAGATGCTCTCTGAGCTACGGACTTCGAAGCTTTCTCCTCATAAGTACTATGAGCTTTGTAAGTGCTCAAAATTCGAGATCTAATTTGTGAATTGAATTCCTTTATTGAATTTATATTTAAAATGCTGCTGGCATGTGTTTGAATGCATTAGACATGCGAGCATTTGATGAATTGAGGAAGCTGGAGATGTTCTTTAAAGAAGAGACTCGGCGTGGTTGCTCAATTATCGATTTGTATGAACTTGTTCAGCACGCTGGTAACATATTGCCAAGATTGTAAGTTCAATTTCAATTTTTTTTGCTTTACATTTTTTTTTGGCTTAATGTATTTGATTGCTTATGAATTAACTATCATTCAGAAATTGCATTGCGCCATTGTCTATTTGTGATACACTTCAGCTATGTTGGTAACCGGAGTGCTGAATTCATTCTTATACTTCTATTTGCTGTTTGATGCATCCATATTTTTTGATCCTTAATGCATCATTCTCTCTTGAAGTGAATTAGTTAAATGCCATTTTTTAGCTTAGAATCTACTTCTTTGATTGTGATCCTTCATTACTTACTGAACCGAAGAAACTCTTACTCTTCATGCTTGAGTAAACTGAATTCCTTCAAGCTTGTGAGAATAAAAATGTGAAGAGAGCACTAACAGGCCTTTGTCCATTACTTAAAAGTGATAAACTTTAATTCCTTGTAGTCAACTAATTATTTTAGAATATGATTAGTGCTCAGTTTTGATCTTATATTACCATAATAGATGCCATCATTTTCTTCCCAAAAGGAAAATTTAAAATCTATGGTGTCATAATTGATTTAAGAGATTAAGTACGTGCAATTCTTTCTTTAGCTTATTATTGCACTATCTGTAACATTGAGCATTACATTGTATAACTGATGAGGTTAAAAAGATGATTGTGGTTCCGAATTGTGCCTGGGCTGAAATGACTCAATAGTTGGTATTGGGATGTTTATCATGTTGAACCTTCATGAGACATTATTTGCTTATGTTCTTTCAATTGAAGCTACACAATTTCTCAAATATATTATTATATGCTTCATGTATTCTATTTGTCAATGTGCTTTCATAAAGAGGTATATTGACCAGGCACAAGGGCCCGAAATTTTGAGACATGTTAGACTTTCTAATCAATTTTTCCTGTGAAGTGCTCATGCTACTTTTTGTCTTACATGTTTTTTGTTCAATTGTTCAGGTATCTTCTCTGTACTGTAGGATCAGTATACATTAGATCTAAAGAAGCTCCTGCAAAGGATGTCCTAAAGGATCTTGTGGAAATGTGCCGTGGCATACAGCATCCTGTGCGTGGGCTCTTCTTAAGGAGTTACCTTTCTCAAGTCAGTAGGGATAAATTACCTGACCTTGGTTCTGTGTATGAAGGGTAAGGATATAGCATGTTTGTATGGATTCTATTAAAATTCCAATAGAAGTTTATTTGTGTTTGTGGGTTGGAGAGAATATTTGGTGCTTCGTTGTACTGAAGACCTTTTAAGTTTATAATAGTAACGGTCTGGGTTGGACCATGCTTTGATGAGTTGAGTACTGTTCGTTACTACTTCTGGAGGCAAAAAAAAGTTGAATTCATCTATTTTTTTTTAGTTGTTATTAGGAGCATGAGGATAGCCAGGGAGCATTTTTCAGCTCTCTTTATGATTAGCATGTTTATAGTTGGCTTGAGTTATAACTCCAAATTGACAAGAGTAATATTTGTATTGGTTACATCCTCTTCCTCTGTAGTTCTGTGGTCTATAGTCGCTGCAGTGGATTGATATACATTGATTTTTTTAACTTCCTTCAGGGATGCTGACACGGTTGTAGATGCTGTGGAGTTTGTGCTGCAAAATTTTACTGAGATGAACAAGCTTTGGGTCCGGATGCAACATCAGGTTGGTTGAAATCTCTATGACTACCTGCTCTCATGTTTGGCATGCATCACAATGCTTGCATGTCGTAAAGGTAAAATATATCATGAGGGCATGATTTCTGGTCATGCAGGTCTTATTCTGCTTGTGAATCATTCATACTCTTAGCTGATCCTGAGTTGAGGCTTGCTGTCGGGCTCTGCAGGGACCTGCCCGTGAAAAGGAGAAGCGAGAGAAAGAAAGGAGTGAGCTGCGTGACCTCGTAATACCAAAACTTATGATTGGTTAACTGCTACTGTGTTGAGTACACCTGAATCGCTAAGTCTTTCCTCCCTTGTATTTAATAGGTCGGGAAGAATCTGCATGTCCTCAGTCAGATAGAAGGTGTTGACCTTGATATGTACAAAGAAACTGTACTTCCCAGGGTCCTTGAACAGGTTTGACTCTAGCATTGACGGTGTGTTTATTAAACTATGATGTATGTTATCCCATACTGAATAATTAATTTCAATCACTTTCACAGGTTGTCAATTGCAAGGATGAGATTGCCCAGTTTTATTTGATGGACTGCATTATTCAAGTCTTCCCTGATGAATATCATTTGCAAACACTAGAAGTCTTGTTGGGTGCTTGCCCCCAGCTTCAGGTATGGACTTTATACCAGTTCTTGTCATGTCTGTTTCTGTTGACACGGTTCCACTTCAGTTTACAATTATTTGTAATATGATGCAACAAGTTCAGTTTCTAAGTACTGTTCCTTACTGAGTGTTTTTTTTTTTTTTTTCCGCAGCCATCTGTTGACATCAAGACCGTGCTTTCTAGATTGATGGAAAGGCTCTCCAATTATGCAGCTTCAAGTGCAGAAGTTTTGCCTGAATTCTTGCAAGTAGAAGCTTTTTCAAAATTAAACAATGCCATAGGGAAGGTACAAGTTCTGCAACTGTTTAATCTTCAATGATCAAAGATATTTTGAAACGATTACATCTTGCAGTATAGGATATAACTCTGGAAATTGTCTAGATTTTGTAGTTGTTATAGACCTTTTAGAGATCTTGTTCTTTGTTTCCAAATAAATTCCATATGCATTCTCTTGGATTTCCCTCTTTTCATAATAAAATGATGCATACTTGAATCTTTGAACATGTACTTTTATGGGTGATGTAGGTGATAGAAGCACAGGTTGATATGCCTATTTTTGGAGCTGTGACTTTATATTCATCTCTTCTTACGTTTACCCTCCATGTTCATCCCGATCGGCTGGATTATGCAGATCAAGTGTTGGTATGCCACTCTGAACTATTTTTGTTCTATTGAATTCACTTCTACTGTTGCTTTGTTGGAAACTGGAAAGTTCCATGTAACTTTTGGCTGGTTTACATCATGTTGCCATGGAAAAGAAATCAGTATACGTTGATTTTGTTCTAATTAAATGAAAATCAGAATGCACCAATGTGAGTGCCTATTGTGATTATATATATTTTTCGTCTAAGTGATTCCTTGTCTCTATTGATCATTAGGGAGCTTGTGTTAAGAAATTATCAGGCAGAGGGAAGCTTGAAGATAGTAGAGCCACAAAACAGATTGTGGCACTCTTAAGTGCTCCATTAGAGAAATATAATGATGTTATGACTGCATTGAAGCTTCCCAACTATCCTCGTGTCATGGAATACCTTGACACTGAAACAAACAAAATTATGGCAACTGTTATAATTCAAAGTATCATGAAAAACAACACGTGTATTTCTACAGCTGACAAGGTATCTCTCTCTATCTTTTTTTTACTGTTTAAATTGGGGATTCTTTTATTCAGTCTGTTATTTATTTCATGTAGGTTGAGGCGTTATTTGAACTAATCACTGGGCTTATCAAGGATTTGGATGGGCCTCCAGAAGAGGTTATTTGAACTCAGCTTCACTTTTTATGTCTTAATATTTTTCATTTCTATTAGAAATTAAAATTTCAAAATGGTTTTTGTAGTTTCCTTCAAGCATACAGCAATTGATGCTTTTCTCATATTCTTCTAGAACACTGCCATTACACGTAGTGGTCTTTCTCAATGTAAACTTCTTTGCTCCCATTTCTAGGTTGATGAAGATGATTTCAAGGAGGAGCAGAATTCCGTTGCACGTCTTATTCAGATGCTTCATAATGACGACCCAGAGGAAATGTATAAGGTGTTCAATTCATTGCAACATGAGCTTATTATTTTTATAAAAGATAATTTATATTCCCAACAAGACTTCTGCTCTTGATATTCTTCTTTACTTTTAATTTTGGCATATTGATTTATCAATTAAAAAGATTAAGGCAAAGGTGCTCTCTATACATGTATTTCACTTTTCAATCTCCTCCCCCCCCCCCCCAACACTGCAGATCATATGTACAGTTAAGAAGCAGATCATGACAGGAGGACCAAAGCGACTGCCGTTCACTGTTCCTCCACTTGTCTTTTCTTCTCTTAAGGTTTGGTTCTCTCGCATACTGTTTTGGGTTTGAATTGGTTAATACTGCTTGGCAAGTCCTACAATCTGGACTACTGTTATTTATTGATGCTAACAGAAAGCATGGTAATGACTTATCTGTTGTGAATTGTTCTGTATTTCCTGGAAATGCAATTGTCCCTCCATATCCCCTGCTACATATGCATGTGAAAGAGAAAGAAAGAAAAAGCCTCCTTACCCTTGTTTTTGTCCCCATGCATTTGAATCATTCACTGTTCATTAGTGTTGAATAAAAAAAGAATGCTATGCATTTCTTCTGTATAATGTGATTTCTACTTTAGAAATTAAGTTTTTGGTGTTCTGTTTTCATGTAGTTGATTAGGCGGCTGCAAGGCCAAGAAGAAAATCCGTTTGGGGATGAAACATCAACTACACCGAAGAAAATTTTTCAGCTTTTGAACCAGGTGTGTGCTATTTTAAGTTGTATTTTTTGTGTTATATTCTACCATTGGATAAAGATCCTCCAGTATTGTTAATTGAAACTATTCTGTTTCAGACAGTAGAGGTTCTGTCAACTGTCCCAGCACCTGAACTAGCTTTACGGCTGTACTTGCAATGTGCTGAGGTACAAAAGATTCTTAGTGTTTCTGGACTTGTGGTTTTGTTTGGCAGTCCGGAAGCTCAGAAATTGATATATTTTTCTTGTTATTCAGGCTGCAAATGATTCTGATTTAGAGCCTGTTGCATATGAATTTTTTACGCAAGCATATATTCTCTATGAAGAAGAAATATCAGTAAGTTGATAACCTTCCTAGAAACAGTATACTTTCTCACACAAGCATATATCCTGTTTCATTTCTACTTGTTAATTTTACTCTTCATGTAACAGGATTCCAAAGAACAGGTGACTGCTCTACATTTAATCATAGGAACTTTGCAAAGGATGCATGTTTTTGGTGTAGAGAATAGAGATACTTTGACGCATAAAGCCACAGGGGTAATTACAGCCATAATTTAGTTTGAATTTAACTATTAATGTACATTTGCACTGATGTCAAGGTTTTTGATTTTGTGCAGTATTCTGCTAAGCTTTTAAAGAAGCCTGATCAGTGCAAAGCTGTTTACGGGTGTGCACATCTCTTTTGGGTCGATGATCAAGATAACATGAAAGATGGGGAAAGGTGAGTGTAAAGCATTTAGCATTTATTAGATTTGTCATATATTTACAATTTTACACTGAAACCAACAATTATGCTATAGTATTATTGTGATAATTTTTTATTTTATTTGAGTATCATGGTGAGGATGACAGCAGACTTCCTCGATGGCCTTTTTCTTTTTTCCTTATTGTTTTTCTCATTTGGAGAAGATGAAAGAAGTTGTTTTGACAAGGGGGAGGTCCCTGCAAGGGAATGATTCTGTTTCCTTTAGCATTTTTGTTAATCAGAGATGTTATTTATTTGCGCAGGGTTCTAATTTGCCTAAAGCGTGCGCTAAGAATTGCAAATGCTGCCCAGCAAATGTCAAATGCAGCACGGGGTAGCACTGGATCAGTGATGCTTTTTGTTGAAATTCTGAACAAGTAACAGTTCTCCTGTTCTATTCGATTTCTATATTTTTCCTTGGCCTAATACAATATAACACCTGAAGTTTCATTGAATTCCTGAATGGAACCCTGAAGTTTTCGGGCAACCATTGTAGCACCTGACGTGTCTACGTGTTGTATGTGTTAGATTAGTCGCTATTTGTATACTTCAGGTGTTATAAATTGGTCATTATTGTATATTTTAGGTGTTAAATTGTTTTGCAAATTTTAAGGTCCCATTCAATAGAACTCAATGAATTAGAGGTTTAAATTATGTATTAGGCTATTTTTTCCTTCAAACCATCTGGTTAGCTTCTTGCATAGAAACCTAACCTATGATTTTTTTGTAGGTATTTATATTTCTTCGAGAAGGGTAACCCACAAATAACAGTCGCCGCTATCCAGAGCTTGATTGAATTAATTACAACTGAGATGCAAAATGATTCTAGTACCTCAGACCCTGCTGCCGATGCTTTCCTTGCCAGCACGTTAAGATACATTCAATTCCAGAAACAGAAAGGTGGAGCAATTGGTGAAAGGTATGAGGCCATCAAGGTATAAACAGACGAATAGAGGCTTACTAGAAAAAATGCTAAACTCCAATCAGTAAAATGTTGAAACCTTTTCTTCCGCTTATCGGAACAATACAGATTCATACTTCTTATCTTATATTTTATTGATTAGGAAAGCAACTGGTGTTTAAGTACAGTTCAACAACGCCCCATTGTTCTTTTTGCCCATTTTGAGGTTTTGGCCTATCAAATACCATGTTGAGAGATTGCACCGAGTTGTATCAATTTGTTAATTACAGCAATCTTTCATTTTATTACTAAAATATGCTTGTTTTTCGTCCTCGTTAACATCACAGAGCTGGGATGGATTGTCTAGGGTTTGAAAATTTACAATTAGTTCTTAAAAAAAGAAAGAGTGGCTAATTTTTCTTTCTCGATATTCGAAATCGAACCTGCCAAAACCGGAGAGGGAATGGTGCATTTAAAAAGTATTTACAATAACAAATACTTTGTGAGGGAGACTAAAACCACTTGGTGGATCAAAGGGGCTACAAACGAGCCGGAGGAAGACAAGTCCATATGGTCTTGCACATTGTTCAAGCTAATATTGGACGAGTCTACACAAAAGATCCTACTTTATCATGTCCAATTGGGGAAATATGCTGCGTTATGGATGATTGCACAACCATTGGGCAATTGCTTACATGCTGGATTAACAGAACCTGAAGATGGACAGGATAGTGTGGCTTACCGCACGATGGTCGATGTAGAATCACTATTTGTGTTGCCCCTAAATGTGTAGCATTGAAGAGCAACAATGGCCTTTCTCTCAGCCCTGACTCATCCCAGAAGGAACTACTCCGATACTCTGGCGGAAATGTGAGTGATCCTAAGACACTAAATGTTGTCAAAATAACTGGTGATGGATCCATAAATGTCAGTGTTGCTTCCACAAACAAGTATTGGAAGCGTGAAAATGAAGGGAATAACTGGGTTAAGGGAACGACAAGGATTCTTCGTTTTGGCCACTCAAAATTGAGAAAGATATTGTTGCACTCCGTAACTTGGGCAACAATTATTTCTGCAAAAGGTACACCATCGACGGTGTTCTCCACCTTAGAGGAGGCGCCTTCGATTGACGACAAAAGCTACGAGTGGGGAGAAACTAAGACATTTAGCACTCCATCCACTTTAACCTATAATGCAATCATTCCTCCAAAGACTAAAGTGACTGTAAAATTGGTTGCTACTTTGGCTTCATATACACTCAGCAAGACACTCTTGCTACTGGAGAACAAGTTACTTATAAGCTCGAAGATAGCATTTTTAGTGGAAGGAATTACTATGACTTTAAGTTTGAGACTTAAGAAAAGCCCATTCCATGAAGGGTCCAGTATTTGAATTGAAGCTCTCTTTTAATTTGTGAATTTGAATAAAGTTGTGCTTATAAGCACTTCCTTTGATTACTTAAAGTATGAATGTGAAATAGAAAAGCCTTTCCTTATTTCTTCTCTCTGCTCTTTCGCCATACATACAATACACTTTGATCAAAATGGATTAAATTTTGTAAATATATTAATAATGACTTAATTGTAATTATACTAGCCGCTCCTGCTGCATAATCTCAACATTAACGCTCATTCAGACCGACCAGTTCAACAGCATGCAATCCAGGCCGCTTTGATTGAAAACCCAGAAATGGATGCAAACCAGAGTGAAAACCAACAGCATCCAATCCAGTCCCGGCTCAAATTGATTAAAACCGGGAAATCGGAGTCAAAACCAATAATGTAATCGGACCGGACAAAATTAGAAAAAACGAACTAACCAATAATCACTATTAGCAGAAGATTATTAGGTAACATAATTGAAAGAAGCAAAAGCCATTTAGAAAAAAGCAGAATATAATAAGTTCATTTGAACACATAATCAAGCCTAAATGCTAATTAGACAACCATAGCCTAACTATTTATTTGACCAATGGAAAAGAATTTCAATAATAATAGAGAAAATGACAGAAGAAAGCTACAATCTTGTATCAGAAAATAAAGAACTAGCAAGTTGCTAATGAACTGAGCATGAAAATCCAAATTCCAAGCCCTTGAAATGACAAGAATAGTTATAGAATCCAGGTGAGTCGTGGTTTTGTTTTGTTTTTCCTAACTGGATATTCTCACCAGTGTACTAATACATTACTTAAAAAACACAAACAAAATATAATTCAACAATCAGACATCCACAATATAATCTAGGAAAATAACCAGAACCAAACCACCTGATGCTTCTTCGCGGAGATCCTAATTGAGCTTTTCTTTTAAGAGCAATGGAAAGAGAGAAGAAAAAATACGAGGAAGAACGTGGGTATTGCAGAGGCCGCTAACTCCTTATATACCCATTTCAATTACAATATGGAACAGGCCTTTTGTGCTTTATTCTTCTTTTTCTTCTGCTTTGGCGGTTGAAGGACAACTCTGATTGCTGCATCAAAAACTCCCTTCACATTCTTCGAGAAAATAAAAAGAAAAAGTCTCAGAAATTGCTTATGCTTGATAACAACCGAGAATGAAAAGCTTAATAATCGTGAAAAAGTAGTTTGTGCTTATATAAAGTGAATGGATGGAGTAATATACTGATACACGAGAATTCATCTACCTGCTGTGTCTTTGAACTGCATTCGATGTAAGCAGGCGCATTAATCAGCTTCCTCAGTTCCTCTCCCTTTCAAAAAAAGAACGCAATAATGCAGATTGTCATGATTTGGGGAAGAAATATTCCAGTTCAGCTATATCCTAAAATGATTAAATATTCACCTGAGCTGTAGTGATGGGTACAGCACCAGGATGGTCTATGAAGAACTGCTTATCATCCCGAAGATCTGGCTCATTGAAAATCAGAAAAAATTGCAAGGATTATAACTTGAGAAGACAAATGGCAGTATTAAATAGTCTGCAAATGGCAGCCCAGTACCAGGCTATTATGTAACATATGAAACAGTAAACAGAAGATGATCGATTACATATGCAAATACATGTAAACACTGATAATCAAGTAAATATTTGCCTTCTACTTGTAAAAAAGACCAAAGCGAGAACATTCTCTACAAGATCTAATTCCAGTAATTAAACTGTTCTCATGAGGCTGGTAGCCAATGCATAGGGTCCATAGATAAAAATTGTCCAAGGTTGTTTGTTTACCCAAAAAATAAGCTCACGACAAACTCAATCAAGCAAAAGTTTTATCAACAAAAAATATCAAATAATTCACAGCCCACCAAATAGTGCAAGATGTTAGGCTATTCAAATGTTAAGTCATTGTTGTCAATATATCTATTTAAATATTTCTCAAAGAAAGAAGTATTATCATTCTGATAAAGAAGACTCTCTATCTTCTCACTAGGACAAACAGATCGAAAGTTCTTCCATTGTAAATGTGAAAAAAGAAAAAAAATGACCTGGTTCTGTAAGTCATCCACCAGTTAATGTTCAATGCCTATTTGCAGTCTTCTCTATTACGAATGATTTCCAAAGTTATCACAGTGGAAAACGTTGAAGTGAAAAACCAATAGTTTCAACCATACCACTTAGTTCCTCTTCATATCGCTCCCTCTCACATATACACACCCTCTTCATATCGCTCCTCTCACATATACACACCCACAAATAGATGCATACTATTGCTAATAGATTTCACTCCAAAGTTATCACAATTCCTATTGTATATAAGATATAAGTTGTTTAGGACAAACATACATTTCTGAGAAAACGGAAGTATATAACCAATATAAGAAAATAGCATATTTGATTCAAATACCAGGACAGAAGAAAATTTACCAAGCTTTGTCCCGACGAGAACAATAGGGACCCCAGGTGCATAATGTTTCAACTCTGGAATCCACTGGAAACAAAGCCAAATATGAATAAGAACTATGATCATTTTTCACTTAGAAACAATGTAACCTTGTGCAAAGAGAATTCATTCAAGTATGCTAATATAAACCTTCTTAGACACATTTTCATAACTGGCCTTGCTAATGAGAGAGAATGCCAGTATAAAAACATCAGCTCCGCGATAACTCAAAGGTCTTAATCTATTATAATCCTCTTGCCCTGTTCAATTAGCAACAACACAATCAGACCCACAAGAAACAGATTCTATTACGTGAATCAAAAATGCAAAGACAGCCCATGGAAATTACCAGCAGTATCCCATAATCCCAAGTTCACAGTGCTCCCATTAACGACTACATTTGCACTGAAATTGTCAAAAACAGTCGGCACATAATCCTGTTCAACAGAATTGCACAAAGAATTAAGGCAATGCAACCTCAATTCAAAATTATTCCACTTTCAAAACTGTATGAAAAACAAAATTTATGAATACAGATCAAAGCATATGACGAATTAACTGAACTGGTTCAAGGACACAACGCAAAAATTTAAAACAGACATCGGATAAAAATGAAAACTTTAAAAATCAGCCTATTTCACACCCAAACTTCAAAATTTAATTTGTAATCTTACCCCAAATCAGGAAACCCTCTTTGACAATCAAAATGGCACCAGCGATCATAAATTCCAATATTATAGGAATTACCCAAAATCTCAAAAGAAAAATTATAAAATAAAAAAAAATTGAAGAAAGAGAGAATTGAAACTATTTACCGTCGGAAAAGTGTTGCTGGTGTAAGAAATCAAGAGACAAGTTTTACCAACGGCGCCATCACCCACCGTGACGCACTTGATAAACCTGGAAGCGCTCATTTCTATTTATATTTTATGATAATTCTTCGATAATATTATTTATCCGCCGAGAATTCAAAAATTCAAGGTAGCCTCAGATCCTTTCACCTGAGGACACAGTACTGATCACAAACCCTAAAGCCAACCAATGGAAATAAAGAAAGCCTCTTCTTCTTCTTCGTCCTTGTTCCTCAGTGCGCCATCTGTTCATGGATGAAAAACCCGGAAAAATAAAGAAAAATTGAAAAGAAAATGAAGGAAACCCTAAAACGAGAGAAAGTGGAGGAAATTATTAGAAAAGAAAAGGGGGAAAGAAAGAGAGGAAATGTAAGTGAAAAGTGGAGAAATTTGAGGAAATTGAAAGAAGAGAGATCAGAGAGAGAAGAAGAAGAAGAAGGTTTCTTTCTGCTTTGCCGGCAAATTATGCCGTTGAACCGTTCCTTTACCAAAACCAATCTTCGCCAACCAATCCTCCGATTCTTTTGTTTTTTTTTTTTAAATATATTTTTAAAGATAAAATACTAATTTTTATTTTTATTTACGCATTAATCGGATCTCGGGTCCCGCACTATCCTCTATTGGATTTCGGATCCTACCCGTAAAATATTTTTGATATAGATTTTGATTTAATTTTTAATTATAGACTTTTTTTTAAAAGCATAAAATTATAAACTTAATTGCTGTTTTTTGTATTTTTTAAAAATATGGAATCTATTATAATTTTTCTTCTTATTATTGTGACAATTAAAATCTTGTGATTAATATAATTTTAAATTGCAAAATAAATTTTTTTTTTGAAAAAAAATTGTAAAATAAATTAATTAACAAATTATAAATTTCCTTTATTTTTAGTGAAAATGATAATCAGCAACACGTGATACATAGAAATAAAAGATATATTAAAAATAAAATAAATTATTCAAATTATTTATATAATTTAAAGTAATTAGTCATTTAATATTATCAATTCTAGAACTACAATCCTTTTCATCTTAATTTATTTCCAACTAATTCATTAATTATTTGATTAAACACTTCACTTAATCATATTAAATCAAACCATTTGATTGAGAATCCGAATAAATAATTATAACCTACTCACTTTTGCCTTTTCTTATTGGGAAAACAATTATGTCATCCCCGATTTCGTATAATAAATCAATATAAATGCGAAATTCTCAGAATATAAATTTTTTACCAATTAATTACTGTAATTTATTATTATTATTATTATTATTATTATTATTATTAAATGAAAAAAATAATTGATTAACAGTTTTGTATAACGATCTTTCATTACAACTAACAAGACAACAGTTACTCCTGCCAAACATTTACATGCCCAAGTCACAATAATTCAGAGCTTAAAGCTCGGACTAATTTGAGGATGATAGCTTCAAGCAGAAATGAACTATATTTGGAGCAAAAATAAGCTTATAAGCCTAAGCTCGGTCAAGCTTTTTGCTTCCATTTCATGACTCAGAAACTTGACATGCAATAGATAAGGGCTAACTGCGAACACAACCAAAAATATGCAATGCCACAATTTTCCAGGGCCGCACCAGAAACTAGAATTGATTCTTACCTACTGAAAATACAGGTGTCTTCTAATCAACAATAGTAGTTGATGAGAACGAATGGCTAATTCTCAACAAATGCATTTTACATAATTCTCAAGAGATGCATTCTTCATATTTTCAATTAGTATAGATCCAATGACTCGAGCACCCTGCGAGCTTGGATATGTAAGGCCGTCAGCCTTTGCTCAGGATCAAGTGTCGAGCCAAATTGACTGGCTGCCCATATCAAGGAGGCTGATTTTTCTCCCAGAAGTCGCCTAATGTCTTCATGGATGGTAACCATTGGAGGAACTTCCCTTCCATTAACATGACCAATGAGTAGCAGCAAGAACTCACCGCATTTCAACCTATTAAGATAGATAATCATACTACTTTAGCAATAAATAATGACTTGCAACCTCGACTAAGAAAATATGGGAGAAAAAAAAATGTAACTTACATCATCATAATGAAATCAAAAGTTTCCCAAGAGCATGAAATGACCTCATTTTAAAGTGCCATGTAAGTTTCAAACTATAGGATTTTACAATTGCTAAGCGGAAACAAAATACAACAGTACACAAATGTGATAAATGCAAAACATCATTTATTTGGATTATAACAAAAGTAACAACAAAGATTTTCTTATATTCTATGAGTACCATAACTTGGATGTCATTTTCATTGATTGAATCTAAACATTTCACGAATTTTTCGGATCAACTGATTGAATAAATTCTATCATAGGCCTCAAATCTAGAATTTTGGAAGAGACAATTCCATCATTTCTTATTATGAATGAACTGCCTAAGTTTACTCAAAAATACCCTAAATGGATTTTGATTTTCATCCAAATGATTGAATGTGAAATTTTATTGAAATTACAGTACAACCAATCCAAATGGCAGTTTAGTTCCATTGGAAAAAAAAAAAAAAAAAAGCTTTGCTCAGAGCTGATCTCAGAATGTGCAGTATAATTAGTTACGTAAAATGAGATTCAAGTGAACATTGAACAATACTGATTGAATCTGATCCTTGTGACAGTTTATATTTAGGAAATTTAATTTGAGTACCAAGCGGGGATCATGGGTTCCAGAACACAAATTAATAGGGACACAGTGAATACTGGAAAATGTCAAAGATATCTACTGAGGTCTGAGGCATAAGCGCAATTCGTAGCCATGCCTTAGCTTAGGTTGGTGTGGTTATGCTATAATTTGACATGCATGAACAAAAGAGCTAAATCTATTGGATTTTTGCAAATTTTGCTTCCGATTGGTAATGTTCTTGAAATTACAAATGACATGCAACATGTCAAGAATCGATTACAAATTTAATCAACTTCAAATAAAACAACTAAATAAAATGAGGGGGGAAAAGTAAGAAAGTTTCAGACAGATATCCCTTCAGACTACCGTCAGACCGAGCAAATTAAGTAAGAGATAAGCTGAAATTATAAAATACCTGAGATTTTCATCCACTTGCTTGTCCCTGATGAGCACCGTCACTTCCTCAATGCCATTACAAGCCTCAAAATCCTGAACAAATAGAAACAATATATGATAAATCATTCTTCAGTCCATCAAAGACCATGGTTCTCTTGCAGCCAAAATAAAGATCATGTTTCATGTATTTGCATATATAAAGTAGTGAACTTCAGTTTTCAAAGGTATGATCTCAATCTTAAACAACACTCCTTTGTGTTGAATTTTTCAGTATAAAATATGCATTCACTTAAGAAGGACATCAAAGATCAAGCATGATGAGAACGCTATTTGAACTGATATGGGTTGATTTTGGATCCATTGTGCAAGACAGATTATAGTCGATGTGTTGTCCATGCAACCAATTTAGTATTAATGACTACATTTATCATCAAGGAACAACTGCAGTTGTCTCACTTACTTATTGCAGTTTGTAGCGCTGAAGTTGCAATAAAGAAGCTAAACCAAAATAGGAATGGGATCCAGCATGAACCAGAAATCATAATCTCGGTGATTTCACAGTCAGTACTAAAAGTAGCTTGTTTACACACAAGGAAGATTCTTCCTGGAAGACTACAATTACTCAGTGCATATCGGAAAATCAAAGAAGAAATTCCTAACAGAGAAAATAAGTCATGGCAGCCCAAAATATAATGACTAAGAGCAAAAAAAAAAAAATTAAAAGACACCGAGAAATGAGCACTCAAACAGCCTTGAACATGAAGGTACTGTGTAGAATTTGCTGTTACAGCAGCAGCAATCCTACAGTTTTGACAGAATTGAATCACGGCCCTTGTCTCATTTGACGTAAAGCCCCAAATGAAATCCTCTATTTCACTTTCTAAATTCTAATTAGCCACACACCAAATGAAACCCTAATTTGATCACAATTTTAAGCCAGCAGAACTGAAACATGCCATCCTAAATTTTGCTACAAATGTCAATCTCCTCCTTAGAACAAGCCATAAAAAGTTTAAGTTACTGGAACATAGTCCTTTATAGAAGAAGATGGAGAACTAAAAAGCCAAAACAATCATCATATTCTGTAACTCAAAATCAAATTTTTATTCAACAACAAAATCAGAGTTTACAAGAGAAGGATTGTGTAAGCAAGCACGATAATTCCTAGAGCAAGTTACCAACCAATAAGATTTAAATTGAATTCAAGGCTGAATGCATATTATTAAATATTAATCAAACAAGATAGAAGCATATCAAGGTCATCAAGCACAACATGAAACATATAGATACAGAACACCAGTTTAGTCAAAGCATCATAATATTCAATCACATTTCGCATCTTGATATTTTATCGCAAAGTTTAGGGAAAAAACAGAAACTAACTGTAGTATTAAATTTAAATAATGCATACGAAGTGAAGTTACTTCATTAAGGGGAAATAAAATACCATTTGATTGGATGACGAATCCAGCATTATTGAGATAAGAGCATCTAAACAGGCACCTTGCTCTGCTGAACCTCTAGTGGACAATATATGCAATAAAACCTGCAACCACAGATTCAAAACTGAAAACATCACATTCTTTGTGCCAGAAATTCTAAGAAAATGTAATAGGTATCAATAACAGAATATTGTATCTAACACCTAAGCAAGATTCAATGCTTAATCCATGTCCTTGTCCATAAAATCACATGTATACATATTAGATTAGAAGTAGCTGGATTCATTTACCAGCTAACTAAGTTCAGTGAATGAATGAATATGAAATATAAGGATTAAAAGCAGCATTAATGTTTCCTAAGCTGTAATGCAGTCTAATATTTGATATCATTGTATGAGAATTAAGTGAATTGAGTTCCTAATTTAGTTTGACAATTTTGATATCAGGATTCAGAAGTGCATTCCAGAAATGGAAAATTAAAGAATTTTGAGGAAGAATCACCTCAATAGCCTTATGTTGATGGGCCAAAATCGTGCTTTCCCTATGGAGAAGACAACAACCTTCCAAAACACGAAGCGCAAGTGCCACCTCTGCACTTGTTGAAGGACCTGTAATCTTCAAAGGCTCCACTCCAAATATATGATCCAGATTATCCACTTTATCATCCTCTGTTTCCTTCAGAGAATGCCGAAACAGAACAGGAACCACTGGTAATTATCAACTTTCATACATCATTTTCAGATTCAGTTTCTCGAAATTGAATGATCAAACCTAATTTAATTTAAATTTCAAAAGAAGGAAGCGAACCTTGAAGTTCTGGTATAGATTGTGTTTGACAAAAGAGGTTGATAGTGGCGTCGGATTGTGCGACGGATCTGAGGAAGTTAAGCAGAGAGCGGAGACCACGGAGGCGGAGGAAGGAGAATTCAGCGCGAGCATCTTTCAGACTTGCACGAAGAGCGAGAGTGACCTCTCTGTATAATCTTTGTCTGTTCAACGAATTAACTAACTCTTCCACCGCCGTGACCGACGATTGTGGCTGTATATCTCCTTCCCCTGAGCTGTCCTTCAACCCGGAACTCCATAATGCCTTTTTCAGATGCATCTCTCTCCCTCCGTTCTGTTCAATACACCGGATAACACCATTCGGGTTATCATATTAACACATACCCAGAACCCGATTCCTTATAAATACCCACTTTTAACTTTAAACTTAATTTTGATATTAAAATACCAAATGGCAAGTTATCTTATAATGATACCCAAATTTGAAAAAGAAAAATGATGTAATTCACAATAAAATTTAAAATAGGATTTTTTGTTTGTTTTCAATTTGGAATTTAGTAAAATCATAATACACTTTAATATATCAAACTAACCCCAAAAATAAACACACTCGTCTTCTCTCTCTGCAAAGGAAATAACTATTAAGGTCCAAAAATCATGTTTGAAAACTTTGTTCTTTGTGTCTAGTAAACCCAAATGTTTTTGCTCCTTCGTGTTGGAAGAACTTTGTTTAAAAAATGATTAGTAAGTTCAATTGTCGTTAATAGCTAACCTTAACACACTGATTGTTACTAGTGATCTTTGCTGCTATCGATGGTTTAGTAAGTTCAATTGTCGTTAATAGCTAACCTTAACACATTGATTGTTACTAGTGATTTTTGTTGTTATGGATGGTTCACTTCTGATGGTTGCTCCTCACTGGTAACCCAACCTTGCTTTATTCCTCACTCAATACGTTGCCAATGAAAAACATGATAAAAGCATCTTAAAATTAAGCTCAAAATTTGGCCAAATGTAATTTTTACCTTATGTTCTCTGTCCACAATAAAACAAAGAGTGTGTCACATACAAACAGAACACGTGAAGGGATAATTGGATACCCATGAACAAAACGAGTAAAAAAAGGACTAAAATAAAAATTTGGGCCTATTTCATAAAAAGATTTAATTTTGGTTGGTCTTTGTGGACTAACTAAAATCGAAGGGACTAAACATGAAACTTTGCAAGAAATCTCTCCTCCCCTCTTTACATGAAAGTGGTTGATTTATCCTTAACGTGGCCACGCTGATGAGAAAGGAAACTGAAGGATAATATGTTTTGAATTTTTTCCAAGCCTAACTTTGAATTTGAGCTTGGGCTTGAAACTGAGTAAATGAATGCCTCTATGATGAACACTAACTTAGATGTGGCCATGGTTCGAACGGTTCGAGTTTAGTTTAAGGCTTGATGGCTTACAGTACAAGTTGATGCTGAACTTGAATCGGACCATGGCCTTATTATTTGGATAAATCAGTAGACTGGCGGTCTTCGAACAGTTAATGGTCGATTACAGTTTAATGAACCGTCGATTCTGATTGGTTCACACTGATGGTCCTGATCGGTTCAAACAAGTAGTTTCGATCGATTCAAACTAACGATTTCTAATCGTTATGGGTCAGTTATGGTTACAGGTTATATTTTTATAACTTTAACGGGACCACATCCTTACAATTTAGGCAGTTTTAGTTCGTTAACAGTCTGTTCCAGTTAACTGTGGTTCAAGGCTAGACAGTTCAGGCGGGCCAAATCGGCCCATGGGCATGTTTAAGTGAACTTGAGGATTAGGGTACAACCGTAAATACATGAAAATGCAAGGTTTAATGTCAAAATGAAAAGAGGGATAAATTCTGAATTTTGGTCAAATTCAGGGTAAATTGATCATTATGCCCATATGATTTTTGATTATCGAGCTCTTGAATTCCCTCGTCTTATGAAATATTCTTGCCGCTTCTACATTTTCTCAACTACAATTCTTCGAAAGCAAACTCTCTTCTGACTTCTCCATTTTTTTCTCTTGCTAAATTTCGTTTTAATTCGAATCAGTTGCTCAGTTTTGACCTTCCCGCGACTCCCAAATCAAAACCCTAAAGCGAGGTACAGTTCTTTTCCCTTATTGCACTAAATATCTGAGGAATTTTCACAAATTTGAAACTTTAATTTGTTAGAACTTAGGGCATTAAGACTGTAGAGTGAATGATTATTGAATTGAAGTACCCAACTGTTAGTTTTAGGTTTTCTCTTCTTCTGCATGTATTAAATAGTTGCTGGTGAGTATTGGGAGCAATTAAACCAAATAGTTTAATAACTTTCAAGAGTTCAGTGGATTACGTAATTTTCCATTGTATTTGAGTGATTTTTGCTTCTGGGTTTGATTTTAATTTAGTATATTGTTGATTATATTTGTACTTCAGTCATTATGGACTCATGGTCATGGTCAACACACCTCTTTGCAGTTGTATAACTGGCTAAGAGAGCATTTGGGGATGAGATGGAAACGAATGGCAAACAAATCAACTTGCTTTTAACAATATTGGCCATGTTGTGTGGTTGAATTTGCAGCAAATATTACACCAGAGTCCAGGGGGCATTCAGTCTATATGTATATTGTATGTGTTGGGGTGTGGTAGCTTTTAGACTTCACAGTTCTTGACTTATGTTCTCATGTTGAATTTCTGCTGGTTTTCCTAATTGGTTGTCTGTGTAGAAGATACTTCAGATATAACTTATCTTTGCTGATTTTATCTTCCTGATATATGCTAAGCATTTCTGTCAATATGCTTTCATGTATAATTTCAGTTTCATTATTTTGAGTTCATCGAAACAATACAATTAAAGATACACATGTTTTTGTTTTGCTTAATTTTTCTTTTTATTCGTCACCCTTTTCCCTCGATTTCAGTTTTGGAAATTGAGGGTTGAAAAATTTAATATTGTTTGTATTTATCTACCTTTTCTTTTCGTTGCGTCTCCAGTTATCACCACCCCTTCAACCGAAAAGCTAACAAGAATGATAAATTTTTATTTCGTACAATGATGTCATAGAATAGTTGAAGCAGCTTGAGCAATGACTGGTATGGATCACCTTTTTCTAACCTTTGCCTTTTCTGATCTTTATCGAGATGTTTGTTTTATCATTGACATATGCATGTAGTAGCTTTAATTTATTCCTAGATAAATTGTCAGTTCCAAACGAATAATTTATTTTTAGGCAAATGTAATTGTAATTATAATTGTAATTGTTAAATGTTTTATCATTACTTTAAGTTTGTCTGCCCTTTTGAATAAGAATTTTTTTTTCTCTCCATTCATATATGGTTTTTGGTAAGTAAGAGTGCTTTTGCAATTTTTCTGCACTAAATAGAACTTTCACTTTTCCATGTTTGTTAGGTGTTTTACTCTAGAGTCGAGCCAAAAGAAGAATTATGTGGTTGAAATGAAGGAACTGATTCTCATTGTGTTAGCATAGTTATATTGTGTATCTATTGTTACAAACTATGCACTTTGGATGACAATGAAAGCAACTTTAGTCACTAAATTAGTCGCTAGGTATAATACTTGAATTAGTTGAACCTAAGATACTTAGATCTTACTGGGTTTTGAATTTGATTGGCTGTAGCATTGCAAGATTTGTTTTATTGCCCCTTGTTCATTTGTTACTATGACTTTTCAGCTAAATGGGTATTCAGTTCTTGGTTTTCCTTCGAAGCAATCATATTTGAATTCCTCGTGCTTAAATGTGTAATTATATTTGCAAAATATTTGGTTGAATACTATCGTGTTGAGAGAGAAAAGTGGAAGAACATTCACATGTTTGTTTAATATGTAATCGTCGGAATATTATTGTGATTTTGGCTGCAGATTGCTTTTCTTCTTTTCTTGTCAATGGTATTTGATTTCCATTCATACAAATATGCAGTGCCAATGTGAATGGGAAAGTTGATTGGTGGAGATTTTAAGGATCTCATGGAGGCTCTGCATTTGAATTTTGCTGGTTAATTCATTGCAGAAACGATGATGCTTTGAAATAACTCTGTTTTTATCTGTAATTTCCGGATTCAATTAGCAATGGAGTGTAACAAAGAAGAGGCTGTTAGGGCAAAGGAGATCGCAGAGACTAAGATGCAAAACAAAGATTTTCATGGTGCTCGCAAATTTGCACTCAAAGCCCAACAACTTTATAAAGAAGTGGAGAATATTCCTCATATGCTAATGGTTTGTGATGTTCACTGTGCTGCGGAAAAGAAACTGTTTGGAAATGAGATGGATTGGTATGGTATCCTTCAGATTGAGCAGACAGCTGATGAGTCTACAATCAAGAAGCAGTACAGGAAATTCGCTCTCTTTCTTCACCCCGACAAAAATAAATTCCCTGGAGCAGAGGCTGCTTTCAAGTTGATTGGTGAAGCTCAAAGGATACTATTAGACAAAGGACAGAGGTCCTTGCATGACATGAAACGAAAAGGTCCTGCGAGTAAACCAGCCCCCCCGTACAGGCCGCCACAGAGAGCAGCCTACAGCTCAAATGTTGGGGTTCAAAACAATTCCAGGAGCAACTTTATGGGCTTCAATCCTCAACCACAGCATATGCAGCAGTCAGAACAACAAGGTTTCTCTAATGCCCGAGCTACTTTCTGGACTGCTTGTCCATACTGCAATGTGAAGTACCAATACTATGTGGAAATTATGAATAAGTCTCTTATCTGTCAAAATTGTAATAAGGCATTTATTGCACATGAGAGGAGTGTGCATGGGGCTTCAACAGGACCTAACTTTGCGCAGTCAGCATTTCCTCCAAGAAGAAGTGAGCCAATTAATGGTTTTACCAAAGTAGAACTTAATCCTCAGGGTAAGTCACATGCCAACCAATCTAAAACAGAGTTCAGTCATAGAAAAACTAGCAATTTAGCTCCACAAAAGGAAAATGGAAAGAAACGGAGGAAGAAAGATGCAGAATCAGAATCAAGTGAAAGTTGTGACTCTGATAGTAGCATTGAGACTGAAGATGTTGTATTTAATGACGCTGGTGGTTATTGTGCCAGAGAGAATTCTGCTGACTTGAGGAGGTCTGACCGGAATAAGCGAAAAGTTTCTTATACAGAAAATCTGAGTGATGATGAAGACTTCACAACCCATTCAAAAACTGCAAAAGGAAGTAGATCTTTCTCTGCAACTGAAGAGGAGGGGCGAAATGGCCTAAAGGATGATTTCCTTAAACAAAATAAGGATTCTGGTTTTGCTTCTTTTGTAAAAGATCATAATGGGGAAAAGCAGAAATCAGGCCAAAACAGCTCTTTGGAAGAAAATGGACATAACAGAAGCAATGATGTTGATGTTGATTCTGAATCAGAACCGGAGATGGTTGAGTATCCTGATCCAGATTTCAATGACTTCGACAAAATTCGGAATGATGACTGCTTTTCAGTCGGGCAGATCTGGGCTGTATATGATACCTTAGATGCCATGCCTAGATTTTATGCTCGAATCAGGAGAGTTTTCTCTCCTGAGTTCAAATTGAAGATAACCTGGATGGAGCCAAACCCGAATGATGAGGAGTCATTAAAATGGGTCAGTGAGGACTTGCCAGCTGCATGTGGTGAATTTAGACATGGGAAAACTGAAAATACTGTAGATCGTCTTATGTTCTCCCATAAGATCCAGTGGGAAAAGGGCCAGCGGAGGGAGACTTACCAGATATATCCTAGAAAAGGAGAAATATGGGCAATCTTCAAGAACTGGGATATCAATTGGAAATCTAATGTAGACCCTGACCGGAAGTTTGAGTATGAGTTCGTGGAGATCTTGTCAGAATATGAAGGGAATTTCGGTGCATCTGTTGCCTATTTAGGCAAGGTTAAGGGCTTTGTTAGTGTTTTTTGCCGAACTAGCAAAGAAGGAATACAAACATTTCGAATTCCGCCAGGTGAATCATTCCGTTTCTCCCACATGATTCCATCATTTAAATTGACTGGTGAGGAAAGGCAAGGAGTGCCAAAGGGATCTTTTGAACTTGATCCTGCTTCTTTACCTCAAAATATTGAAGAGATTTCTGTTCCTGAAGATACTGCAGTTGACACTGGTAAGACTCATGACAGTACTGGTCCGAGTTCTTCAGATAAAGTGAAATCTGACTTGGAATCTGATAGAAGTACTTTTCAGCAGGCAACTGTTCTGGAACCTGAAGTTGCTAATGATCATTGTAGGGCTCCATCTTCAACACTTGAAGCTCTTGAAATTCCAGAACCAGAATTTTTCAGCTTTGGTGCAGAGAAATCCTTTGGGAAGTTTCAAAGCGGTCAAGTCTGGTCATTGTACAGTACCGAGGATGGCTTGCCAAAGTGTTATGGTCTAGTTGCAAATACTGGTACTGGCGAGGGTTTCAACTTGCAGCTTAGGCACCTGGTTCCATGTGGACTGCCAAATGATATTACTCCATGGTATGATAAGGATATGCCTATTTGCTGTGGACGGTTTAGGTGGCAATCAGAGGCGCCACAAACCTATTCATCTGTGGATGCTTTCTCACATCAATTAAGTGCAGAATCCCTTGGTAACAATGAATATTTCATCTTGCCTAGAAGTGGTCAGGTTTGGGCATTGTACAGGAACTGGTCTACTAAAATGAGTCATCATAGTTTGAATGAATGTAAATATGATGTGGTGGAAGTGTTGGAAGGAGATCATATATCGATAAAAGTGTCATTTTTGGAGAAGGTAGAAGGTTACAACTCGGTTTTCAGGCCTCAGTTGCAGGAAGGATCAGCTTTTACAATGCAGGTTCCCCGTGCTGAGCTGCTTAGATTCTCCCATCAGATTCCTGCTTTTCGACTAACAGAAGAGAGGGGTGGCAGTCTGAAAGGCTTTTGGGAACTTGACCCTGCAGCAGTGCCTGTTCACTATTTTGCTACTTGACATTGCAGTTGATGATATCAACAGCCGGGGCATGTTTTTGGAGCTATTCTGGTATTAGATTTTCAGTTTCTTTTTTTTTAAGTTATTGCGCTGGACTATTATGATGCCGAGCTTATCCCCACTTGCATCAATGGATCAACTATGTTTTGGAGTTCCTTTCAGAAGTTGCTGCACTGAATGTCTCTTATCGGTCTTTGTTTATTAGCATTTGGGTAGAATGTAATTTGTTGGTTGACTCTTTTACCCCACTTAAGTTCTGGTTGCTTGGCCTCAAATTCATGATGGGGATATGGTAAATTAGTTGAACTATAAACTTAAAGACTCAATTTTTCTTTACTTTGTTGCTGACAGTAGACAGTCCTCTATGCAAATTCATAGTATCCTCTTGTAAACTCGCTCAGTATAGAACGCTTTACATTATCCCTCTTTACTTTGGATATAGCAAACAGTAGCAGCTTGATGCAATTGTGTGGATACTGTATTTGCTTTTTTAGTGGTTGGAGGCATGATCAGTGATCTGATGCCAATCATTGCATTTCAAACTTCTAACCTACTGGGATGTTTGTTTAGTTTAATGTTCAAGTTCTTCTGTTGTTTGATGTCAATGCAATGACAGATTTATATTAATAGATGAGAAATTTCAGTTTGTAGATTGATGGTTTTTCCCACTCCATTGTATTGGGAAAATTTGATTCCCTGGATGTTGGTTTATATCAGAAGTTCATGTTTTTGATTTTCTACTTATGCTTTTGTTGGAAGGGTTACAAAGGAAAGAAGAAATATGGATATGGTTTAAAACGAGCCTAAATTTTCGGCTCAAGCTCGGTCTTTTATTATCGATCTGAGTCTCGAGTTGAACTTTTATCGAGCGAATACCGAGCCGCTCGCGAACGGTTCGGCTCGTTTGCAGCCCTAGTCAAGAAAATTAGTATCATCAAATTGAAGGGCAGTCCACTTCTTATCTTCATGCTGGCAATAAGTCCAATGATTGACCATAGATGGCTTCTGCAACCTAGTCGTCATTCTTTGTCAGAAAATAATCTCGGTAAAGTCGAACTGTAGGTTTCCATACAAATTGTAAAATCCAAAACACTAGAAAAATCGCTAAATCTACAACTGGGGATTTGTATGAAAGAATATTCAAATAATATAATACCTTCGAGTTCGATTATCTCATTCTGTAACCATGTCTACAATTTTCACAGCAGGCTGTATTATTCCATTGCATGCCTCTGCTACCCACTTGCAATCCGTCTCAACAATGCAGCTGGTCCACTCCCTCATCTTCAAAGCTTCCATGAATGCTAGAGCTTCAAGGATCAAAGGGTCATGAATATATTATTATCTTTAATTGTCTTCTTCATCTTCCTTTTCCTTTTTATGGTACTTGATGAAGTACATGAAGCATCCAAGATGATTGCTTATTTTTAATGTTTATACAAAATTACATCCTTAATTGAATCTACAACTACAAACATCCTAAAATAAAGAGATTTAATTGTAGGTTAGTCCAAATATATGGACTTAAATGTAATTTAACTTGTAGTTTAAAGATTGAGAATCAATTCGATTCACTATATTTAGGGTTCAATTGCAAATATTAGAAAAGAAGAGGTATGATTTTGAATATGAAAACAAATTCAGGTAAATAAAATAATAGAATCAGCATCTTGCTCATTTGGTAATAATCGTCTTCTTCCCTTGTTACTTGTTAGGTTCTATTATTCTCTCCGTCCACCTCTTTCCGGTTGCGTTTTTCCTCCGTCGGAATAATTCTCCGGTGTTCAACATTCTTTCCGCTGCGACTCTTCGAAGGAACCCCAATTATAAGGTACTATTTTTTTCTCTTTTACAGTGTTTTTTCCTAGTGAATCTTGCTGAAGGAGATGCTTTTAGAGTAAATAATTAATTCTATTGAAGTATGTTACAGTTATTTTTAGTGAGATTTCTTCTGTGTTTTGTAGCTCTGAACCAAATCTTGTAATAAAGTTTTGATTTTTACGATTTTTCTAGTGTTTCTTATGAACATAAAAATTGGAATATACCTTTTTGAGTTTTGAACCTGCTTGCTCGAAAAAGCTTATTTTAAAATTGCTTCTGCATCAACAATTGGTGTTTAGCTATTGAATCATATGAATTGTTGATCTCTGAATTTGAGGACAAAAATACCTGTGATTTCTGGTTTCCCATATGATTCATCTGCTTTAATTTTGCCAATGTAACTTGGTATGGGTAAAAAGTAGAGATCCAAATATCCAAAAAGAAAGAACACCCAAATGAAAATTTTGTCTACTTGAAAGCTTTTAGATAGTCACATAAATGATGAATGGAATTTGTCTCTTCTACTAATATTCCCCAGTCTTTATCTTGAGCTTCTGTTAACTTATTGCGAGTTTGGCTTATTTTAGTTGATAATTCATTATTGTGCTCCTCATTTTCTTTCTTGCTAGGCTGTCGGGCATGCCCTTTCGAATTATCAATTGAATGCTTATGGTTAGGGCATGTGTGTTTAAGAAAATGTGATGCTCAAGTTCCAGTCAGAAAATCACTAGAGGAAAGACGTTTTGAATAAGGGTTTTAACAAAGATGAACTAAGCCATTAGTACAGTGCTAGTGCAGATCAATCCAAAACTGAGTTCTTTCAGAAAAAGGTCTGCAACCGTGTGTTAGCTTCAGAAAAGGCAAAGGGCAAGTGATGAAGTGAACAGATGTGAAATCAAGTAACTTCTGAGACTTTGATAGTATCACTGACATGGAGGATGTGATTTGGGACAAAGCAAGTGATTTCAAGGAAGGGGTGAATGGCGGATGTTCCCATGAGTTCCGAAGCAGATCTGAATGGCATAAGCGTCGGATTTTTCATAGGAAAAATCCGACTGATGTTGAAGATTTTGCGACAGATCCGAAAAGCCAATCCTGTGAAACTGAATTGTATGGGTATACCGAATCTGATTTCAATTCTTTTGACAAAAGCCAGAATGAGGGCTGTTTCTCTGTAGGGCAGATCTGGGCTGTATATGATTCTTTGGACACCATGCCTAGATTTTATGCTAGAATAAGGAAAGTTTTCTCTCCTGAGTTCAAATTGCGGATAACCTGGTTGGAGCCAGAGCCAGAGCCATCTGATAAGGATGGAATTGAATGGGTGAATGAGGGCTTGCCAGCTTCATGTGGTAAGTTTAGAAATGGGGATTCTGAAGATATTGTAGATAGTCTTATATTCTCCCATGAGATCAACTGGGAAAAGGGCAGGGAAAGAGGCACTTACATGATATTTCCAAAAAAAGGAGAAATTTGGGCAGTTTTCAAGAACTGGGATATTAAATGGAAATCTGATTTTGACCCCAACTGGAAATTTGAATATGAGTTTGTTGAAATCATATCAGAATATAGCAGTGATGCAGGTGCATCAGTTGCATATTTAGGCAAAGTAAAGGGCTTTATAAGTGTGTTTTGTCGAATAAACAAAGATGGAAAAGAAACAACTCTTATTCCACCACATCAATTATTCCACTTCTCCCACATGGTTCCATCAGTTAAATTAACAGGTGAAGAAAGACAAGGTGTGCCAAAGGATTCATTTGAGCTTGATCCAGCTTCCTTACCAGGAAATATTGAAGAGGTTTCTGTTCCTGAAGTTACAAATATTGAAGAGATTTCTGTTCCTGAAGATACAGACACATTGGTAGAGTATCCTGATCCAGAGTTCAATGATTTCAACAAACTCCGAGATGATGGGAGCTTTACAATCGGGCAAATCTGGGCTGTTTATGATGCCTTTGATACCATGCCTAGAACTTATGCTCTAATTAGGGAAGTTCCCTCTTCTGGGCTCAAATTGAGTGTAACATGGATGGAGCCAGATCCATATGACATGCATGCAATTGAACGGGTTGGTGAGGGCTTGCCAATTGCATGTGGTGAATTCAGACATGGGAACTTTGTAGATACTGTGGATCGTCGAATGTTCTCCCATAAGATCCAGTGGGAAAATGGCAGCCGGAAGGAGACTTGCATGATATTTCCAAGAAAAGGGGAAATTTGGGCAATCTTCAAGAACTGGGATAAAGAAGGGAAATCTGATGTAGGCCCTAACGGGAAGGTTGAATATGAATTTGTTGAAATATTGTCAGATTACAGTGGAGACATAGGTGCATCCGTTGCGTACTTAGGCAAGCTTAAGGGCTTTGTGAGTGTTTTTTGTCGAATCAGCAAGGAAGGAAATCAAATAGTTCGAGTTCCACCAGGTAAATTATTCTGCTTTTCCCACATGATTCCATCATTTAAATTGACTGGTAAAGAAAGAATTGGTGTGCCAAAGGGATCTTTTGAGCTTGATCCTGCTTCTCTACCAAGAAACATTGAAGAGATTTCTGAAGCGATTTCTGTCCCTGAAGATACAATGGTCGAATATCCTAATCCAGATTTCCATGATTTTGAAAAAATCCGGAATGGCAGGGACTTTTCAGTTGGGCAGATTTGGGCTGTTTATGATACCTTGGATGCCATGCCTAGATTTTATGCTCAAATTCGCCGAGTTTTCTCGCCTGACTTCAAATTGAGGATAACATGGATGGAGCCAGACCCATATGATGAGGAAGCAATTGAATGGCTCAATAAGGATTTACCGATTTCATGTGGCGAATTCAGATGTGGAGAATCTGAAGATATTGTAAATCATCTTATGTTTTCCCATAGGATCTACTGGGAAAAGGGCAGCTGGAGAAAAGGCAGCTACATGATATTTCCAAGAAAAGGAGAAATTTGGGCAGTCTTCAAGAACTTAGGGAAATTGGATTCAGGCCCTAACAGGAAGTTTGAATATGACATTGTCGAAATATTGTCAGAATATAACAAACGTGTCGGTTCAGCTGTTGCATACTTGAGAAAAGTTAAGGGCTTTGTGAGTGTTTTTTGTCGTATTAGCAAAGAAGGAAATGAAACATTTCGAATTCCTCCTGATGAACTATTCCACTTCTCCCACATGATCCCATCATTTAAATTGACTGGTAAAGAAAGAGATGGAGTTCCAAAGGGATCTTTTGAACTTGATCCTGCTGCTTTACCTAGAAATATTGAAGAAGAGGTTCCGGAAGATCAGTGGTTGGGGCTGTCTGAAGGAAACTTGACCCTGCAGCGGTGATAGCCTGAGAAAGCTTCTGGAAACTTGACCCTGCAGCAGCGCGCATCTTTTCGTTACTTCTCAGCTTGACTTTGCAGGTTCTGTGAATGTTGAAGTTCCTTATTTCGAAAATTGAGGTTGGTCTCACTTTGCATTAATGCATCAACTGTGTTTCAGAGTTGCTTTTATGAGTTGCTGCAGTACATGATGTGATTTGGGTCTTAATTAATCTTGCATTTGGATAGAATGTGACTTTTAGGTTGACTTATTTTTCCCCTTAAGTTTCAGTTACAGCCTTTTTTGATTCGGGGCCAAATTCTTGGTGGCGATGGCGAAAATGTAATACTTAAATTTCATTTCTTTTTGTTGCTGACAGTATAAGATGTTCATATTCTGCCCTTTTAATTTGAATGCAGTTGATCGATTTTTAGCAACTGGCTGGTAAGAGTAAGTGTATGAATGCTGCAATTTTTTTTCGCTAGGATTTAAAGCAAGCTTTTTTTTTTGTTTCTCAGTGTATAATAGCAGCTCTAAACAATGTTGCCTACTTATAAGTACTTCACATCTGCTAAAAAGCAAAACTAGCAGCTTACTTAGCAATATTGCCATTAGATCATAGTTTTTCGCCTACTTATAAGTACTCAATAAGACATTAATTCATAAAAAAGTACAAATGGAAAGTGCTTCCGCTTCTACAGATACCAGCAACGCAACATCAAAAATCAAAACTTTACCATTAAAACAAGTAAACAGATCAATTCCAGAGCCCAAATAAGACCAATCTAGGAATCCCAGCAAGCAACAAACTAAATCCAGAACTAAACGTATCAATAAGGCAAAACTGTACAACTCAAGTTGAAAGAACACTAACTAAATTAAAGAAATAAGAGAAAGAATATTCGCCTGAAAACTGAAATCAGAAACCTAAGAAGACGAAACTCTTCTCTAGTTGCCGGTCGTCGTTTGATGGTTGGGGTGGGTACTGGTGGTGTCGCGGATTGTAAAAGAAGAAGAGGAAAGAGGAGGCAAAGCAGAGTCGCAGCAGTGAAGAGAGATGATGTAGAGAAAAGAGAAAAAGTAAAGTAAGAATGAAGCTCTGTATTTTATAATGAAATTGGTGCTCCAAAATGGAAGAGACATGTTTGACATTTAACCCTAATTTAGGAAACACATTTTCGTCACTTATTAATAGAAATGCGATGCAATTAATTCATCATTTGCTGATAATAAAAAACAACATTCCATCTCTTTGCCAAACAGACTCTAGCCGCCATCACAGTTCAAAAATCCCAAAAAGAAGAAGAAGACAAACGCCATTAGAAGGGAAGTAGGGTTTGGTCATAGCTTGTTCAATGCTATCATCGAAGGAAGTCATGATTGGAAACTGAGGTGGCAGCGCGACGGATATGCCGACGCAAGAACTAGAAGTCGGAATTTTGAACTCCGTAAAAATGAAAGAGACGATGGAAAAATGTGCTATATCTACGTAGAATTTCTTTTGGATATTGAAAAAAGCCCGGCCCAGAGAAGCCCAGATCGGCCCATCGCAGCCCAGCCCGGCTTGACTCATTGCCACCTCAAGTCTTATCTAGAAAGTTCACCAAATTAGGGTTCAATTGCAAAAAAAACTAAAAAAGAAGGTAAATTATTATGAATATGTAAAATTGAGGTTAAATGTGTGCGTTCTTTACATGAATTTTTGGTTGTCGTTTTCTTGATTCGTTCCCTGTTCGTGTTTTTTGTTTCTATAGTTGTCGCTGTAAGTAGCAAATCTCTTTAAAAGCCCCTCTCTTACCGCTTCTTCTTTTCAAGCTTACTTGGGTCTGCATTTTGATTATTCCCTTTCCTTGCTATATTCTCTCCTCTGCAAATCTTCGGAGAAACCCTAATTATGAGGTATTATTTTCTTTCGTTATGCGCGAAAATTTCTAGAGAATTTACTATTTTGTTTTTATTGTTAATTGTTGTATTGAAATGGGTTCAGTTATTTTTGAAGATTTCTTCTGCATGTTGGTTGCAGTTGCTTTTGAGTATTTGTAGCATTCGGCCAAAAAAATTTATAAATTTTGACTTTTAATGAATTTCATAGATTTGTTCTTATAAATTTGCTGGTTGATTAATTGGGTGTTAGGCGTGGCTTTTAAGCACTTTTTAACTTAAAAGCTAGTCATTTACTTGTTGGTCAGTTTTTTTTTTGGCCTTGTGTAAAGAAATGCATAACTCAAAACTTCCATTTTCAAGCTCTGGCATGCGTATGAACTTTGTTTTTTTAACAAATTGCTTCTGTATAAATAATTTTTGTTTGCCAACTGAATCATATGAAGTGTTGTTGTGCTTTTTGTTTTCAGCATTATTAAAGCATATGAAGAAATGAAGTGTTGTTCTACTTATTCTTTTCAGCATTATTAGTTAGTGTAGAAAAACAGTTCTCTTTTCTGCTTTACCATTTAATACATGGGTCCAGTTATGCTTTTTTTTTTTTTGACATAATACCAAAAAGAAAAATTTATATACTCAAAAGTTCTTAGATAATCAGATGAATGATGAAATGAATTCACCTTGTTTTTACTACTGATTTCCTCATTTGATTTGGGGATTTTGTTGAATTCGGGTGGTTTTGCATTTGGGTCGGGTTGGGTTTGCTTCAGTTTATAATTGATATTTGTTCACCATGTTTTCATTTCTTGTTGTTTGCTTATTTTTTTTAATTTCTCTGGCATTGCAAAATTTGTTTTATTGCTTCTTTTGTGTCATTTTTAAATTTTTCTGCTTACATAGGTATAGCTGCACCCCAAACATTTTAAAATAAAATCTTTATCAGTGAGTAATGTAAAAAGTAGTAGTTGCCATGGTGGAAATTGCCTTCTTCACTCACCTTAGTAACTCGGATTCGATTCTTGGCCTTACTAATAGCTTGTATTATATGTATTTATTTATTAAATTTTGTCTATTTATTATGGTTTTTTTTTTTTTTTGTTGAAATTGTTCACTGGTTAGCACCCCCAAGTTTTAGATTCTGGTTCCACTCCTATAGTTATTCATTTCCTCAATTTCAGTGGAAGCATTTATATTGTAGATTTTGCTAGAATAAATGTATAAGATGTATATTTTGCTAAAATGATAACGCAGCTCCTTTGCAATAGCATGTGCTGTGCCCTTCCTGTAGCGTTGAGCAACCAAAATGCGCATAACTTAGATTTTCATGTTAGCATATCTTTCATGTTAACTTTAGCATGCTTTTCTTCCTCCTTTCGTGGTCCATGATAAGTTCTTGTTGATTTTGATTTGTAGAAATCTGGCAGGGACAATGTGAATGTTACAGTTGATAGATGGATGGTTCTGGGGTTTGTGGAAGCGTTGCAAGTTAATTTCATAAAGCAGCTGTTATGCTGTGAATTGAAGTAACTTTTTGGTTTGTGCGTTAAACTAAGAATTGATTTAGTTGTATTTCTTTTGTGGGAATTTGATTAGCAATGGAGTGCAATAGAGAAGAGGCCATCAGGGGGAAGGAGATTGCTGAACAGAAGATGCGAAGCATGGATTTTGTTACTGCTCATAGAGTTGCTCTAAGAGCCCAACGGCTTTATGGAGATTTGGACAATATTTCCCAGATGATTATGGTCTGTGCTGTGCATTGTGCTGCTGATAAGAAATTTTTTGGCAATGAAAAAGATTGGTATGGCATCCTTCAAGTTGAGCAGACAGCTGACGAGGCCACAATTAAGAAACAATACAGGAAGTTGGCTCTCTTACTTCACCCTGACAAAAATAAGTTCCCTGGTGCAGAGGCTGCTTTCAAGTTGATTGGAGAAGCTCATATGGTGCTATCAGACAAAGGAAAAAGGTCCTTGTATGACATAAAAAGAAAAGCTTCCATAAGTAAACCTGCAGTGCCTTATGTGACTCAGCAGAGTGCAGCCCACACAAAAGTGGCTACTCAAAAAAATAATGCGAGCAACTCTGCGAGCTTCAATCCTCGACAGCAGCAGACACAACAGTCAGCATGTCAGCAGAAGTTCTCCAATGGCCAAGCCACTTTCTGGACAGCATGTACGTTCTGCAATGTTAAGTACCAGTATTATGTGCAGTTTTTGCATAGGACTCTTACTTGTCAATATTGTAAGCAAAACTTTATTGCACGTGAATCATGTGTGCAGCCGGCATCAACTGGAACTAACTTGAACCAATCAGCAATTCCCTCAAAGAAAGATGCGCCCAATAATGGTTATAACAAGGTAAAAGTTAACCATCAGAACGATTCTAGAGGTGAGCAATCTAAAACAGAGTTTTTTCCGGAGAAGGTTTGCAAACCCGAGTTAGCTTCACAAAAAGCAAATAGCAAGAGAAAGAAAAAAGTTGTGGGAGAATCTGACTCCGACAGTAGGACTAACATTGAAGATGTGATTGTTGATGAAGCTGATGATTTTAAGGAAGGATTAAATTCAAGATGTTCTAGCGAGTTCCAAAGGAGATCTGATCGGTCTAAGCAGAAGGTTTCTTATCAGGAAAATCTGGGTGAAGATGAAGACTTTGTGATCCATCCAAAAAGGGCCAGGGGGAGTGGATCATCTTGTGCAACTGAAGAGGAGTGCAGAAATGGCTTACATGATGGTCTAGCTTCTTGTGAAAAAGATCATGGTGGGAAGAGACAAAAAGCAGCTCCAAAGAGCACTTTAAATGAAAATGGCCATGAGAAAAGCAACAAGGTTCAGATTGATTCAACATCTGATCCAAGCTCCATATCTACATCAGATCCTGAAATGTACGAGTATCCTGAACCTGATTTCAATGATTTTGACAAATTGCGGAGCTATGGTTGTTTTTCAGTAGGGCAGATTTGGGCTGTATATGATACGTTGGATGCCATGCCTAGATTTTATGCTCGAATTAGGAAAGTCCACTCTCCTGTGTTCAAATTGCGGATAACCTGGCTGGAGGCAAAACCATCTGACAAGGATGCAGTTGAATGGGTGGATGAGGACTTGCCATTTTCATGTGGTGATTTCAAACATGGGGCCTCTGAAAATACTGATGGTCGTCTTATGTTCTCCCATATTATGTTATGGGAAAAGGGTAGACAGAAGGACACTTACAAGATATTTCCAAGAAAAGGAGAAGTTTGGGCTATCTTCAAGAACTGGGATATTAACTGGAAATCCAATGTAGACCCTAATCGGAAATTTGAATATGAATTTGTTGAAATCTTGTCTGAATACAGTGGAATTGTTGGTGCATCTGTTGCGTATTTAGGCAAGGTTAAGGGCTTTGCGAGTCTTTTTTGCCGAATTAGCAAGGATGGGAAGGATAATCATGAAATTCCACCAGGAAAATTATTGTCCTTCTCCCACATGATTCCATCTTTTAAATTGACAGGTGAAGAAAGACAAGGTGTACCAAAGGGATCTTTTGAACTTGATCCTGCTTCTTTGCCCAAAAATATTGAAGAGATAGTTGTTCCTGAAGATGCATCAGTTGACATTGGAAAGAGTGATACTCATGCTGACAGTACAGAGTCGAGATCTTCAGATAAAGCGAAAGCCGATTTGGAACCAGAAGGAAATAATTCTCCTGACAGGGCTGATTTGCAGGGTGCGGATCTAGAACCTGAATTTATTCCTGATGGTTGCGATGCTCCAATACCTTCAACCCCAGAAGATATTGAAATCCCAGAACCAGAATTCTTCAACTTTGATGCTGAGAAATCCATTGAAAAGTTTCAAGTTGGTCAGATCTGGTCATTGTACAGTGATGAAGATGGCTTACCAAAGTACTATGGCAAAATTACAAAAATAAGTTCTGGCCGTAGTTTTAAAATGTCGCTTATGTGGCTTATTTCATCTGCACTGCCTGTTGATGTAATTAGATGGCATGATAACGATATGCCTGTTTGCTGTGGAAGCTTTAAGATTAAATTGTTCAAATCACAGTCCTACTCATCTACCGATGCCTTCTCACATCAGATAAGTGCAGAACCTGCTAGTAAGAAAAATGAATACATCATCTTGCCCAAGGAAGGTCAGGTTTGGGCACTGTACAGGAACTGGTCTGCTCAGATCAATCATTCTGACTTAAAAAAATGCAAGTACGATGTAGCAGAAGTGCAGGAAGTAAACGAAACATGGATCAAAGTTACATATTTGGAACGAGTTGGTGGGTACCGCTCGGTTTTCAAGGCACAAGTAAGGGAAGGATCAGCTTTTACTTCGAATATTCAACGGGTCGAACTGCTTAGATTCTCTCACCAGATTCCTGCTTTTCAACTAACAGAAGAGAAGGGTGGCAGCCTGAGAGGCAATTGGGAGCTTGACCTTGGAGCACTGCCTGATCATTCTTGAATTGGAATTGCAGGTTTACTCTCTTTTCACGTTTTGGGGCATATAGCCGTTTCATTTTGCAATTTTGCCCCCTCTAATTTTGTCTTGCTTGATGGGTTATGCCACAAAATCATAGTGTAGATGGCGAATTAGCAGAAGCTAAGAACTTGAATTCGTGGCAGTCGGATAGTTTCCCTTTTACTGTAAGTCACTGTTATGTTATTACCCATCTCTGTACTTCATGCTGAATTCTTTTTCAGGGAATAGTAGTAGTATATGGGTACTAAATAGCTAATTGATTCATTATGGTCCAAATGAAATGTGATTTTAGTTTATTGTGATAGGGCTGTAAACGAGCCGAGCTGAACACGGGCTTGCTCGAAGCTCGGCTCGTTTATTTGACGAGCTCGAGCTCTGCTCATTAAAATTTCGAGCTGCTCAAGCTCGGCTCTTGAGCTCGTTAAGAGCTGACTTGTTAGCTCATTAGAAGATCGGTTCAAAAGTTCGAGCTCGGTTCAATAATTAGCTCAAAATTTTGAAATATTTGTAAAATTAAAACATTCGTTCGGTTGGTCAAGTAGTTTCCAACCGTGGAAGTGAAGCTAGGAAAGCAACATTGACATTCAAATATACAAAACAAGAAAGCAAGAAATGGGATCATAACATTTCTGCTACTGCTGGTGTTACTGCAACAATGACAGCAAAAATCCCATTTATGCACAAACTGAAATAGCAGTTTCAGCTGAGGTAACTTAGGATGATACTTAGGGAAAAGAAGAAGCAACAAGTACTGAGGAAAGCACATCACCATTTGGGTTGTGCCTCCAGGGAAAAAACACAGTTCCCTTTACTTGTAACAGTGGCTAATTTAGATGTTCTGTTCTGATTCACTGAACGGGATATGCTCCCCACCGGACGGTACACAACCACCGTTCGGCATGACGGAATGTTTAAAGTAAAAAAATAAACTTTATTTAACAATAAATTATTTTAAAACAAAGTAAAAAAAAATTAATAATTATATTTACAATTAATAAGAGCCAAAGCATTACTAGTCATTCTTGCAACATTCAGAACACTCTTCTGTATCTTCTTCCTGACACCAGATCTTACGTTACTATCTTCAAACCCTTCAGTGCAAGTGTAGTCATCTGTAATTACAGCACTAACCCAAGTTTTTATGTTAGAAATTTGGAATTTCACATAAGAAGAATTAAATTTTAAATTACCCAATTCAGTCAATGATTGATTTAGCTCATCAATACTATCTCCAATCTCATCAATACAATCTTTCACTACTTCAGCTTCTGTTTTGCTTAATCTTTTCTGGGTTAATAAATCTGTAATTAAAGAAGATGTTATAATGGAATCTTGTAGAGATTCATTTAGTGCTGTGGTACAAAGAGTTAAGTCATTGGTTTTAATAATTGTGGAGTAGGAAGAAAGTGATTTGTAGCATAGTTTTGGGTATGTGGTGGAATTGCAGGCTGATTTTAGGTAGTTTTTGTAGATTTTGCTTGTCGATTTTGCCGCGGCGGTGGCAGCGGCAGTGGCGGTCGAACTTTTTAGGTTCGATATGAGAAAAAGAAAGGTTATTAGAAGTGCAAAAGTGAAAATTTGTGATTTGTTTTCCATTCTCTCTAAAATTTGTATGATGGGTGCATGGAGAAATCTCAATTTATAGGAAAATAAACATTGGATTATAAGATTTAATTATTGGATTGGATGTATTAATGAGCAAAAATGGAATAATAAATATTAATTTGTTGAGTTGGATTCAAATATAAGCCATGCAATTGATTGTAAGATTAGGGTTGGAGCTATGTGTATAAGTTATGACAACACATAAATTTCCTAATTAAGCTAGGAATCTTACCAATTTGGCTATTGCACTACATATCCAAATCTAAGTTTAATTCAGATTCATTAATGTTAATTGAATGTTTTTGTGACACTCCAAACCAAACTCTACGTTGTTTTGACGTTATTTCACGTGTATTTTCATTCAAAATACATCATATAAAATGAAATATTTGATTTGAACATAAATTATATGATTTGAACACGATAAGGCATGAAATGAATATAATAAAATAAATGACATGTTTTGATGACGTAAGAATTATAGGTTAAGTTGTTACAGTTTCAATCAAAAATTTTTAATTGGTATATATATATTTTTTAAATAATGCATTTTGTTAGTCTTTTATAAGATGCCCTACAATTGAAAAAGATCAATTGGTCCATGTTTAAGTAAAAAAGAAAAAAGTCAATTAGTGTTTGATCTAATTGATTTTTTTCATACATTTTACAAAAATAGAAATTCATATTTAATAAAAAAAATACCATAGTAGAAGAATTTATAAAGGTCCAAATTAGCTAAATTAATCAATTAATAGCGTTTTAGCATCAAAATTAATCAATTAATATTGAAAAGAAAACATATATATTTGTTATTAAAAATGAGAGAAAGGCATGTTGAAGCTTTGAATTATTAGAAGGAAATTAAAGAGATAGAGATGAATTAGGCATAATAACATGTGGCGTGTAACATTAGACAGACAGCAGCCAACCCTTAAAGCGTAATATTGAGGATGCGTCTCATGTGGTGCACCGCGTAGACTAGGTGTGGATGTTTGCTATTGCCGGCCACGAACCGTAAACTGTGATTGAAACTTGGTCACGGTTCAAAAACTTTTTACGAAGCTAGTTTATGGTTTGGTTCAATTATTCCTTTATCGTATTGAATCTCCCAGTAAATTAAGAGAAACAGTAGAAAAGGTCTGATTCGGGCAACTGTACAAAAACTGGTCTGATCTAGTTAAAAATGTTAACTTGAAAACATGCCACTATGAAATAATGGAAGTTGTCCAAAAGAATTGGTATGTTTTATTAGTTTGTTATTGCCAAATTCCTAATCCATTTTAACATTCATTCGATCCGCACATCTGAGAAATTTCTGCATGTTATACTTTGATCTGAATTAGTTACGGCCATTGAATAATTGTAAAAGCAGTTATGTTCAATTATATTCTGAATCACTGGTTGAATAATCCAATAAATAACTTTTTATTAAAGGCTTATACTCTTATATTAACCATTTTGTAATGCTCAGAGTTAAGTACTGAAAACGATATTCAACCCACCAATATTTGACGAACACACTTAATCTATTTTGACGAATACACTTAATCTCTTTTAAACAGAATCAATTAATTCAAAAAACAATTGTAAAATAAATCCTAATAATAAGATTAAATAACAAGACTATTGAAATATAATTTATTATTGATACTATAAGTGTATATTTCCAATATAGAAAATGATAATTGGGCCATTTACCCTTTTATTTTTCAGAATAAAACACACATAAAAATAATTAATAAAAATTGAATTTACAATTAATAAGAGCCAAAGCATTGCTAGTCATTCTTACAACATTCGAAATACTTTTATTAATCTTTCTTTTAATTTTAGGACTTACCTTAACATCATCAAAAGCTTCAGTGCAAGTATTTTCATCAGTAATGGCAGCACTAACCCAAGTTTTTACATTCGAAATTTGAAAATTCAAATAAGAAGAATTAAATTTTAAATTCCCCAATTCACTTAATGATTGCTTTAGTTCATCAATACTATCTCCCATCTCATCAATACAATCTTTGATCACTTCTGCTTCAGTTTTTCCCAATCCTTTTTGATAAGATAAAGCTTTTATTAAAGCAGATGAGTTCTTGGAAATTTGCAGAGATAAATTTAGAGCTGTGGAACAAAGAATTTGGTCATTGGTTTTTATAATTGTGGAATAGGAAGAAAGTGAATTGTAGCATAGTTTTGGGTATGTGGTGGAATTGCAGGCTGCTTTTAGATAGTTTTTGTAGGTTTTGCTATAGTTGCTGCTGCTGGTGGCGGCCACTGTGGCCGTGGCCGTGGCCATGGTGGTTGAAGGGCCGGAGGCTGCGATGGTTATGGAGTTTGTGGATTTTATAAGAAGTTGAAAGGTAATTAGAAGTGCAAAATTGAGAATTCGGATTTTGGTTTCCATTTTTTTCTCTCTTTTTCTTTTCTTGCAAAAGTTGAGATTATGATGTTTGGTTGCATGGAAAATACCAATTTATATATGATGAGACAGAGCACGTCCAACCTTAATTATTACGTGAATAAGTTGGCAAAATAACACGTGGCGTGCAAATGTTACGTAGCAGACAGCAGCCAAGCCTAAAGCGTAATATTGAGGAATTGTGCAGTAGGTTTCTTGGCTGGCCAGGATGGACCATATCAGAATCGAATCAAATCAGATCTTGATGAATCAAAATCGACATGAATCTGGCAGTTAAGTAAGCGAAACAATTATATGAGTGGAATTGAGCTCGAAAAATTTGAATTCTTAAGCAAATTCGCTTTCAAGTCCGATTCGAACTTATCCTTCGACATAAAATTCGACTCATTCAGAAGTAATCAAACTTGATCTAGACTCGATAAGCTCAAATAAATCGTGTTTGATAACTGAAAATGACCGTCTTTTACCCGATTAGATTTAATAAGCCAAACTCGCAAACGGGTTCTATAAGATAAGCTCAACTGCTTATAAGCTAAACTCAAGTCAAGGTCGTTTGTTATTTGAACTCGAAAGCTCAGCTCAAGCTTAACTTGTTTATAAAGCCGAATCCAAACAAGTAGTTTTACTTGTTTACATTTCAAGCCGAATTCAAACAAGTTTTAACTTCCGAATAGCTCGTCCTGTGCGAGTTGTTTATAGTTCTAAATGGACGCAGTATTTGTTTAAAGACAGAATGAGCATTCAGATTCAGTCTAGTCCAAATCCTAGTTTCCATTTAGTCATAACATGTATATCATCAGTAGATATAATAAACACAGTAATCTCTTGATTCACTTGATTGATATATGTAAACAATGAGACCAGAAGAACAAGTATGATGAACTTTATTGATCCTGACAAATACTAGTAAGATAGGCTCGCCAACTTAAGCTCTACGTTGTTTGTTATTCGAACTCGAAAGCTCAGCTCGGGTTTAACTCTGTTCATCAAGTCCAAATCCTAGTTTCCATTTATTCATTTCATGAATATCATCAGTAGATATAACAAACACAGTAATCTCCTAACTCTCTTCACTAGATTAAATGTAAACAACGAAATCAGAAGAAGAAATATGAACATTATTGAGCCTAACATAAATACTAGATTACAACTTGATCTTTTGCCTGCTCAAGTCACCAAAATGGACAATATCTGTAAGAACATCAAGATAATCCACTTATCTGGTACAAACATAACTGAATGCGGCTTGGAACTCGAATCAAGACTTGCAAAATGCATGAAGTGTATCATCAAGAGCCTTCCTATCATAATCACCTGTAAATACACAATTCCCCAATGGTCCCTTGAGCAGGATAAGTCTTAGCAACCCATCAGCTACCTTCTTATCAACCTGTCATATGATATAAGAATACCGAAATGTTAAACATAAAAGGGAGAGGAGGGAGTATAAAATGGTTCACAAGGTTTGTAAAATATATAGTTTTGCCCCTCTAATTTTAAAAATACACTCTTTTATACTTATATTTTAATTTTATTAGACTAATTCATCTTTTTTGTCAAAATAATACCTTGTATCCTGCCAATTCTTTGACTAATTAGGTAATAAACCTTACTAAATCTAGGAGTTATTGTTTATTCTAGAAGGATTTGTAGTTTTTTCCCTCACTAATCCCAAATTAGTTGCCAAAATCGTTTTGTATTCTTTTGACAGAAGATTTGGTAAAAACCCAATTTGGACTTGCAAGTGAAAAGAAAAATACAAATACATCTACAATAAACAGTAACTCAAAATTTACTAAGGTTAATCAGGTGATTAGCTAGAGAATTAATGGAAAATAAAGTATTATTTTAACAGGACGGATAGTCTAACATAATAGTAAAAAAGGGATTAAAGAGTATTTTTAAAACTAGAGCAACAAAACAGTATATTTCGACAAATATCATGGCCAATTTTGACAAAAAAGACGAATTAGTCTACAAAAAAAAAGAAAACAAACTGCAAAAGCATGTGTTGTTCTTACCGCCATGACAGATTTGAACATTTCTACAGTCATGGTGTCTGGTGGTGCAGTGGGTAACTTGGCCTGTTGAAGAATGTTGTGAGCTCGCTTCACAATTGAATCATCAATCCAACCAAGGCGGTATGACATATCTACAGCCATGACCTGAAGATTTGTCACCATTGCAGGGTCAGCACATGGAGGAAGGCAAGAACAAGATCAGTAAATCCAACAAATTACATACCATTCCCGCTGCAACAGCTTCCCCATGAAGCCACTGCCCATATCCAAAGCCAGTTTCTATTGCCTGGGTAAACGTGCAACACAAGAAAAAAAGGCCATCAATGAATCATTTGCAGGCAAAGAATGAATTTATTTTGGAGATAATAGAATGGGACAATGGAAAGAAAATGTTTGCAGCTTAAAAGTGGCAGCAAAGAAAGAAACAGAGGAAGAATGGAATTAACAAATTTTGCTTATGAAATCAAGAACTAGTTTGTAGTATTTTAGGCATTAGCAGCAAGTTCTGCTTGGGCAAAAGGCACAATTCAGTACGCTACTCAAACAAGTTACTAGTTGATGGCAGAGTAATACTCTGCATCAAAAGGAGAAAGAATCATACTAGATTGATGTTCCATAAGAGGCACTTGATAAAAGATTGTCAGACATGCTAAACTGCCTAAATGCTGCACAACAAATCTCTGTTTCTCAATTGTTTAAAGGGAAAAAAAAAGAAGCATATGATTTAAGTTAATCTACATACTGCACGACACTCTGTTAAGAGCAAAAGAAGCATATGATTTAAGCTAACATTGCAGGAGCCAGGATGTATGGTTATGAGCAAATATCACACACTGTTACAATCGAAAGATGCGAATAACACCTAGCAAAACAGGTCTCTCTTTCTCTCTCATATACATATAAACACACAATATAGTGTCAATTCCAGAAGTACAGAACCTACATGACCAAATGTATGACCCAAGTTCAGTGTTGCTCGTAGTCCGCTTTCCTTCTCATCCAAGGATACAACCTCAGCCTTATTTTCACAAGATCGCTTAATGGCATATGCCAGTGCATCTGGATCCCTGCAATGTACATAAACAGGCCGAAAGTTAAACGAAAGTAAAACTAGCTCCATGCAAGAGTAAAGCCAGATGAATAAAAAATTATATGCACAACGGAACTCTGAACAAAATCTGCTTTTCTTTTAGACTTCATTTATTAGTTGCAGACTAAAAGCCTAACCACCAAATTAGGACAAACATTTGTGAGCTTCATTCCATTTTGTTTGCATAAAAAACATGAAATGAAAAAATTGCTTGGTTTTTGAGAACCTAATGAATTTCTTTTTTTGATGAGTATCTTATACCTTGCCATTAACTTTGGCATATTTTTCTCCTGCCACTCAAAAAACTCAGCATCTCTTATGAGTCCATACTTAACAACCTCTGCAAGGCCCGATGCCAGCTCTCTATTGGGCAGTGTATTTAGAGTGTCAGTGTCAATCAGCACACACTGAGGCTGGTAAAATGCACCAATGAGATTCTTCCCAAGGGCATGATTAATACCAGTTTTTCCTCCAACAGAAGAATCTACCTGAAAAGCAAACAATTTTCAAGAACAAAGTTATGAGAAATGTCCATAAACAGAGAAAATGGCTTCTGAAAACACAATTTAAAAACACATTGAAACAGTGAAAAAACCTGCGCCATAACAGTGGTAGGAATCTGAATGAAATTAACACCGCGGAGAAATGCAGCAGCTGCAAATCCACACATGTCACCAATAACACCTCCTCCAAGAGCAACAAACGTACACCGTCGATCCAATCTTGACTCAATGGCCTTGTCAAATACTTTCATAAGAGTTTCCTGTCAGCATTCGCAACGCTTGTATCAATTCTACACTTCTCTTACAATAAATGCTAAAAATAGAATCTTTGAAAGAGTCTCTCCAATCAACATTAGGAATGTTTCAATTAAACACTTAAACTAAAACCCAAAAAGAACTGAAATTGAAATTTTGCGAAGCTTACCATATTCTTGTACTTCTCCCCATCGGGCAAAATTACACTTTCAACAGAAACATTTGGGTTCCCTCTTGTTAATGCATCAACCACTCTGTCCAAGTAAATTGGCGCTACTGTGTTGTTTGTAACCACAAGCACTTTCTTACCATGAACATGCCTGAAATTAAAAAAAATTATTTCAGAAAATAACCCACAATAAGCTAGGGATGCACAATTCACAATACCTTTGGAGCAATTCAGGTTGATCAAGAAGTCCAGATCCGATGTAAATTGGGTAGCTCCGATCACCCAAATTGACTTCAACAACGGTAGGCGCTTTAGAACTTGCTTCACCAACAGATTGATCCATAACCTGAGCAGAACTGGCAACTATCCTCGACGACCTAATTCGACCCGAATTCAGCACCTGAAAGCCTACAGTTTTCGAACTAAATGAAATCAAAGAAGGGTGATTGAATTGTAGATGGAATTGGGGCAAGTTTTTAGGCCTTATTGTGGAAGAATTGGCGGCGGAGAGTGACGGCGAGAATGCGTTTGCTGAAGAAGCCATGAACTCCGATTCTGGCTCGATCTAAGGTTGTCGATAGCGAAGGAAAATGAAGATTTTGAAATGTAGTTTGTGGGTTGGTAAAGCATTTTTGAGAGTCTGCTGAGGAAGAAGAAGGAAGAAGAACAGGGGTGGGTAGGTGAAGCGAAGGCGACTGTAGGCCCGGTTCAACCCAATTATTGAAATGTGGTTGATCCGGTTCACAAAATTATGGGTTAATTAATAATTTTTTAAAAATTTTACATATCTAATATTCTAATTCTTATTCTCAAAATAAACATTAATATGACCTTGTAATCCTAATATATGAAGAAAATGATAAATTATAGAGTTTGTGAGTTTGAGATTAACAGCACATTTTCGTTAATCCATGTACGGGATCTACTCGGGACCGCGGGATCTACTCGGGACACGTCGGATCACTAAGGCCGACTTTTGTCCCTACTTGGAACTGTTGGATCACTAAGGTCGACTTTCGTCCCTGTTCGATGGGTGAGATAGTAATTATAAATATTTAGTATAAAATTTCAAATTTTGTTACTTTTTCCTTTTATATAGTTAAATCTATTTTTTTTTTTTTAAATTTAAGCTCTTATTAATATGCTCAGGTGGAAATTCGAACTCGTGATCAATAAATCACAACACAGCTCATTGATAATTCGGTTAGGCCACCGACTCTAGTTAAATCTAATTTTTACGAAATTAAGAAAATATTTAATTAAAATATTTTATCAATTTATTTTCCATATACTAATATCTAAGTTTTGGAGGTAATTTTCATAATTTTGAAAGTAGAGTTGAAATAAACTAATAAAATATGCAAGTTAAACTATTTTTTTAATATTTTAAAAATGTGTCTATAAAGAGATGAAGTGAGTATAATTAATAAGATATTAATTGATCAATAAATCTTTTTATTATGATAAGAAACTATATTAATTTAAATCATTTGGTTTTATTGTGTGTTAACTAATTGGAATTTATTTATTTTTTAATATTGTTTTCATTCAAAGTAGTCTGCCATCAAAAAATAAGATAATGAATTTTTAAAAATGTTTTATGCAATTTTCACATCATCAAATAAATTTTCCTTCTTAAAAAATGTGTTTCAATTAATAAAAAATTAGTTTAATTAATTGAATTAATACATTTTTAAATATTTAATTTAAGATCAATCCATTGTATTAAGATAACATCTTAAAATTACAATTGTCAAACTCACTCTTTAAGGTGTGTTTGGTAAAATTAGCTGTTTTCGTAACGTTAGTTGTTTACTAATTTTTGGAAACACATAATTAATTTAGTGTAATGCAAATTACTAAATACAGTTATCGGCTAACCGTAGCTTACAAAATAATACTTTACTATTTTAAAAAAGAAGTCTATAATGTTTTCTTGTCATAAAGTAGGACCTAACATAGCCACAGTTTGGGCCGGGTCACGGTTCCGGAGAAAATTGAATCTTAACTGGTCCGTCAGGTCACCGAACTGGCGGTCTACCTGTCCACCATAGCCTACCGGTTAATCGACGGTTCGACCGATTATTTTATTTTATTTTTAATTTTTTTTTAATGAAAATTAACCGACAATTCGAAATTACGGTTCGTCGACGATTCCGATTCACGGTTCAAAAATGGTTTAAACTTTCATTGAACTATTCCCTAACGATTCCGGTTTAGCAACGGGCCTGACTGGTTAACCGGCGGACCAAAGGGGCCTAACGGCCCCGTGGCCATTTCTAGTAGGAGCAACCAAGGGGGTAACGACAAAACAAGCAGTATTGTAATGGACAAATTTATTGTTTTTTCAGTTAAGCAAAACAACAACAAAGAAGAACTAGCTATTCACTTTTATCAATCAATCTTAGTTTTAGTTTACATAAACAAAGAGTTCCAAATCTAATCCAGAAGTTGTCTCTCAGAAATGGAGGAAGAAACCAAGCAAACCCAGAAAATTCTCCGCATGAAAGGAGGTTTTGGAGACGAAAGTTACGCCAAAAACTCCAAATCACAGGTCTTTTTCACTTTCCTCTTTCCAATTCTCTATTTAATTTGTATTCTTATAGCAAGAGTAAGATGATTGATGACGGGTACTGTAATGATTCCAAGTTCTGTAATCTATGAAAATGTGTTTTGCTTTATGTTCTTTGAACTATTTTTAAATTTTTCCTCATGTTCTATTATTTGCAAGTTCTTTTTCTATTGCCTGTTAGATGTTTGATTTTATGTTTCAATTAAGTGTGGATAAGTAAGTAAAGGCCTTGGCAGTTGAAACTCTTGTACTCCAAAGCTTGAAGCTATTAGGATCTGCGGTCCCCATATAATATATAGGGATGTGAGAATATAAGCTATATAATGTTAGATAAAAATTAGTGTTTTTCAACTGTTGGATTGAAGTAAAGATATGTGCTTATTAGAGTAGGCAAACCCTGATTTAATCAGAACACTTCTTACAAAGGACAGGTTATGCATAATAATTTAATTATGCAGGAATTAGATAGGGAAGTACAAGGTACAATTCTTAGTAAAGGGTACAGCAAATGCAATCTCAAATTTGAGTTCCTTGCCGGAATAGTGTCAAAGAACCTACGAATTCTAAAAACTAAGAGTTTGATTGTAGTTAAGAAGACTAAGAATTGATGTATAATTGCCTTCAACGATAAGAAAATCAAATGTTTTTATGTCAATGTGAGAATTTTTTTGTTGAATTTATTATTGGAACTTTCTTGATTGTTATGTAACATTTCTCAAATCATCCTGGTTTCTTTTTGTATTTGATAGAGTGCATATCTTTCCAAGACGGTGCCGGTACTATTACAAGCAGTACTAGATTTCTGTGATGCAGACTTGCCTGAGTGTGTTAATATAGCAGACCTGGGATGTTCTTCAGGGCCAACCAGTACTTTTGCTGTTGCTCAAATAACAAGTATCATCCACAAAAAGTGCTCTCAATTGGGTCGAAAAACACCTGAATTTTTCGTGTTTTTAAATGATCTCCCTGGAAATGATTTCAACACAGTTTTCAGGTCTTTGGCCACTTTCCATGAGAATATGAGGTCGGAAAATGGACTCGATTTTGGGCCATGTTATTTTTCGGGTATTCCCGGTTCTTTTTACGGGAGAATTTTTCCATCAAATAGCCTGCATTTTGTGCACTCAGCTTCCAGTCTTCATTGGCTTTCACAGGTTAGTTTCTTATCAATAAATTTCTCCATTTTTTTTTATTACTTTGATGAATATATCCTCAAATTATTCTACATAGTCTTATACAGCTCCTTCGGAACTAATGAATTCCTCAAAATTTTGCAAAATTCATTTGTAAATCACTTTTGCATGTTTGGAAGACCATTTGAATTTTAAATTAATCATTTGCAAATGAATTACATTTGAAATTCATTTACATATGGATTCTAAGTTCTTAATTCTTTCATTTCAAAATGGAGGATAGATTTCGACGCAATGTGCTAATGCATACTAGTTCAAACACAGTTCTTTTTACAGCCCTTACCCATTGGTTATTTTTTTCTCTGTCTAACATGGTTCAATTTTGACTTGTTTTGATTCTGCATTGTATATGATTACTCTAAAGGTGCCTCCAGAATTAAGTAACAGATTCAACCCTCTAATAAACAAAGGAAGGATTTACATTTCAAAGACAAGTCCACCTGAAGTGATAGAAGCATACAAGGGGCAGTTTCAGAAAGATTTCTCTTCATTTCTTGAAGCTCGATCAAGAGAGGTAGTTCCGGGAGGACACATGGTCTTGATGTTCAAGGGAAGAAGAGTCTTCGATCCATCTGCTGAAGAAAGCTGTTTATTATGGGATTATTTAGGACAGGCATTCCAAGATTTAGTTTCGAAGGTATAAATTATGTATATAGTCTCTGTTGCTCATCTGATTTTGGTAATTTTTTGAGGCTAAATTCATCTAAATTATCAATTAATTTCAGGGGATTATCAAAGAAGAAAGGCTAGATACATACAATACACCGTACTATGAACCATATACAGAGGATATTAAAGCTGTTATAGAGAAAGAAGGATCCTTTGCCCTTGATTGCATTGATACACTTGTTCTTCCTTGGGATGGGTGTAATGGAGGAGTTAAGTGCGATAGGGCAACAACTGCAAGAAACATGGGAAAGGCGATCAGAGCAGTGAATGAGTCGATGATTCGAAATCACTTTGGCGCTGATATTTTGGATGCTTTATTTCAAAGGTTTACTCAAATCATGGCAGCTGATACAAAGGAAGTAGAACATGTGAGTGTTGTTGTTTCCCTAATCAGGAAAACTTCAGTTACAATATAGACTTTCACAGAACTTAACCCTTTTGTCATATACTACATTGTTGTTCTGTTGTTCAACACTGAAACAAAATCCAAAGCTTGCTGCTAAGTTTTTCATGAAGATTTCTGCATATGGTATGTTTTGTTACCATACCTTTATCATAAATTAGGACAGGAAGAAATTCATCAGCTCCAGGAGGATTGTCATTTGAAGCAACTGAAGCATTAAGCAGTCATTTATGACATTGCAACAATCGTGAAAGCATACACGTCCGTCTCTGCGCGCTTTATATATTGATCCATTGCAGTTCTTTCTGGTCAAGCTGATAACACAAACAGAAAGTTGCAAGTAGACAACATGTAAGAAAAATGTAGTAGCATTAAGGTTACAAGTAGACAACATGTAAGAAAAATGTTCTATTTACAGCTGTTTTTAATGTTTCTTTTTACCAACAGTTTTGGTTACCACAGAGACCTTGTAAACACGTATATATATATACCTCCATTATATATATGTTATTGGTGGATTTGTAGCATATATTGGGGTATTTTTTAGTAGTATATATATATTGTCGAAGCTATTCATTTATTTTGTCTTTGACATAGAGAAACAAAAATCACAAATTTCATATTTTAAGCAAAATCATGAAAATCTTATTTTGCTCATTCATATATTAGAAACGACTTAAGGTGCAATACAGATTTTGCAAATAATAATTGAGATATTGGAGTAAAATTAATTCATCTAATTAATAATTTTGTTTTGCTAACCAAAATTAAACACCCATTGTTAATTTACCTTGCTAAAGAAATTCACGGATTTGACGAAATCGGCGGCGGATGTTTATCGCATGCATCATAGAAAGTCCGGAGTGACAGAAACACATCAGCTTTATCCTACCAACAGTCAAACACTGACTTCCCCCACTTCCCACTATGAACGAAACGACATCGTATTGAACTATCTTTTAATTTAAAACCCTATACCCTATATTTTCTATTTTCTCAATTTTTTCAATTCTGCAACTTCCAATTCCTTCCTCTTCTCCTCTTGGTTTTCGATTCCTTCTTGATTTTCCCATCTTCTACCTTTGGCAAGTGTTCTTTGCTTGATTTCATAATGACGAAATTCAGAAAATTAGGTCGACCCGCTGGTCACCGTATGTCCATGCTCAGGTGACTCTTAATTTACATCTGTTCTTTCTTTGATTTGATTCCATCTTTGTTTACGGCTATTTTGTCCTTGTGAGTGTAGGACAATGGTCTCCCAATTGGTGAAACATGAGCGGATTGAGACCACTGTTGCGAAGGTACTTGATTTTAGCTTTATCTATCGCTTGTTGGTTCTCTCTGGTTCCTTTTTTTCATGGGTTTACGATCAGTTTTGGAGTTTTTATTTTTTCCTAATTTTTAGTTTGTTTATTGTATAAGAAGTAGAAAACATGATTTATAGACACAAATTTAGAGACAGATTTGATAAAAAGATTCTTGAGTTTGAAACTCATGGCATCTGGATTAAATTAAGATCGCATTCCGTATCATCGCGAACGATTTCTGGCAAATTCTAGGTTGATTCCCTAGGTAGTACTATAAAGGGTTTTTTTTTTGGTAATGGGTAGGTTATTCATCTCAGTTTTATTCAATGGAATAACTAAATTTAAACTTGGTTGTCTCAGTTGAAGAAAGACGCTGCTCATCTGAAATTGCAAACAAAATTTTTACTGATTTTCCTGTACATCTCTAAAGTAACACAGCTTCCTTTTATTCATTCAACATAGATCTTAATGCTACTTTTTTTATCATTCAAGTATATAAGTTACTAATTCAGATTTATCATTTTCAATGCTACTCTTAAGAAAGTCATTTATTTACTAACATTGAATTGATCCTCACAGTTGAAAAGAAAATAGTGTCTAGTATATATAGAAGTTTTGTAGTTTGATTTCAGGGAAGATCAACAAAACACAATTCTAGGACAATGGTAGACTTTTGTGCCTTAGTATGTGACTGTGTTAGTAATATGACTAACTGGAACTTCAATTGCCATTTTTTATGTAGTACAAGCTAAGAATAAAAACAAAATTGTTTTAATGTATACGTAAATTTTTTTTTATTGTATACTCCATGTTTTTAATTGGTCGCTATAGTATACTTCAAGTGTTAAATCGATCACTTGCAAGCTTTAAGGTTTCCATTTGGGAATTCAATGAAACAGTAGGTGTTAAATTTTGTATTAGGCCATTTAGTTTTTGTGTGTGTGTGTGTATATTTTTGTTTTAGCGGTCTATGACCCTCATGGTGATTGTGATGTTGAAATCAGGAAAGCATCTCCATTGGCATTAAGGAAAATATTGAATGAGTATGTTTGTTGTGTTTCCCTTTTCCATTTTGCAGGCAAAAGAGATCCGACGACTTGCTGATAATATGGTGCAGCTTGGGAAAGAGGTGTGCATAAGAAATTAGTTGTTGTATGCCGTGCTCTTTCTGCTCTTAATGTTGCGTGGATGATTGATGTGATAATGTTGTCATCACTTCATGTATTTATTTATTTTTTTTTTTAAAATGTTACAGGGTTCCCTTTGTGCTGCAAGGCGCGCTGCTGCTTTTGTGAGAGGGGATGATGTAATGCATAAGCTATTTACTGAACTAGCTTACCGTTACAAGTTAATTTCTCTACCCAGCTTCTTTTATTTATTATTTTCACTCCATGTAAACCTAAAGTTTTGGTTTGGGCTTCTAGGGATAGAGCAGGTGGTTACACAAGAATGCTTCGAACTCGTATAAGAGTTGGTGATGCTGCCCCAATGGCATACATTGAGTAAGATCTTTGTTTACTCTTAATCTTTATTTTGATCATTTTTCATAATGCCAGAGGATGATAAAGACTTCATTTGGTTCTTTTAGGATGTTTTGGTTTCAGCATAGTTTTTACATCACTTTGTTTATTCACAAATATTTTTTTTTTGGCATTTTGAAATGTGATTTTGCCTTCTTTCTTTTGCGTCATTGTCCTCATTATGGGGCTATTTCTGTTAGCTGCTGATTTTCCATAGTTGCACTTTGTGGATTTGCAGATTTTCTGCATTTTTCCATATTTCTGCGTCATTGCCACATAGTTTTCTATTTTATCCGTTTGCTTAAAGAGATTAGACAGAAAATGTTTGTGATTGAAGTCTAAACATGTTAGGTTTAAATTGCCCACATTTAGACTGAAATTTCAACTTTCCTTCAATTTCTTATGAAATATGGAAATTTGAAGTAAATCGGACGGAGGGAGTATTTTGTACATAGGCCTCTGAGTGTTCTATTTATGTACTTGCATTCTTCCTAAAATCTGGGATTTTCCTATGCATAGGCCTTCTCTTCTTCCTAAAATCTGGGATTTACTCGTACATAGGTCTTCTGTTCTTCCTAAAATTTGGGATTTGCACTGCATTTCAGTGGCTCGATACTTATTTCCAAATTTGGACAGGTTTATTGACAGGGAAAATGAGCTAAGACAATCAAAACCTCCAACTCCTCAACCACAAGAGAGACAACCTTTGGATCCATGGACAAGATCTAAGCTCTTGAAACAATTTGCACCTCCCAAAGAAGAAAAGAGTTCCGAGATATGACAGTAATTCTACGAGGTGTTTGTTATAGCTTTAGTTTTTTGGCTTTTAGCTTTTAGAAAGCACTTTCAAAAAAGAAAATTAAAAGCTCAGTGCTTTTGAACAATGTCAAACACCGGCTTGCTGCTTTTTCGCGATTAGACATAAGATTTTGCGGTAAATTGGTAATTCAATTTCCACACTTGAAGTTTTGCATTAAGTATAATGATGCAGAGATTAATTCTGCATGGCAAGATTGATAAGCTTTCTTGGATGATTTAATTGTGCTTAACTGTTTTCTAGTCATCTTCAATTTAGTTGTAATCTTAGGTTGCCTCATCTTTGTTTCTTGAGGCATAGCAGCTTTGTGTTCAAACTTTGAGAACATGGCTGTGTTTGGTAATGGCTTTTGGAGTGACTTTTCGCATTTTGACAAACGCTATTTTTTGTAGTGTTCATGGTAAAATAGCTTTTAGCTGTTTAAGTAGCATTAAGTCAATTAATGTAGTTTTTAGTTTTTTGTAAAGAGCTACTAAAAACAGTTATTCTAACAGTTAACGCTGTCTCAAATGAACTAGGAGTGATCATTTGAATCGCGAAAGGGTCAAAAAATAAAATAAGAGAAAAATAGAGACTGGAATAATATAATATTGATAATATAGAGACTAACTTGTATAATATGTAAAAATATAGGGACTAAATTATAATAATCTCTTTTTTAAAGTAATTTTTGTAAGAATACAATTATACAGCAACCCATGTGTCGAAATGCAAATAAAACTCATCTATATACCTCCATTAGAATAAAATCAAATCCTCCCAACCAAAACTCGAACAATTAATTTCAAATCAGTTGCCTAATTTCTTCTGATTAGGCAACTGATTTGAAACCTTGCTTAAATTTGGATTAGTCGATATTTCGTAATTCTGTATTTAGATTAGTCGATACTTCGTAATTCTGTATTTTATATTTCCTAATTCTGATTAAGCTATTCATTTATTTTGTCTTTGACATAATTGTTATGACAAATTTGTAGGTTTTAGAGAAACAAAAATCACAAATTTCATATTTTAATTACTTCTCGCAAAATCATGAAAATCTTATTTTGTTCATTCATATATTAGAAACGACTTAGGTTGCAATACAGATTTTGCAAAAAAAAATTGAGATATTGGAGTGAAATTAATTCATCTAATTGACGGATTTGACGAAATCGGCGACGGATTTGACGAAATCGCATGCAGCATAGAAAGTCCGGAATGACAGGAACACATCAGAGGTGTTTTTTCTAACCGAATTATAATTAGGTTTTCGGTTATCATATCCGTATTTGGTTTTTAGGGTGATATCAGCAGTTACCCAGTTTTTAATTGAACCCAAAAATTATGTTAAAAAATATTGAACCCAAAAATTTAAAAAATAAAATGACTGTGTTTTCTGTTGAGTAATAAATTACTCCATTCAGATCAGCAGAACACCCTCTCTCATCGTCTCCTCTCCTCTGAACTCTCCAAAAATAGAAACCTCCCAAGCTCCAAATCGATCCCCTGATGCTCTAATAGCTTCCCTACACACCGTGCAGGCAAGATCTCCACCATTTTTCGCAGAGTAAATCTCTCTGGCCTAAAACCTACAATCGGTGTTTCAGATTTCTGTACTCAGTGTACGATTCCCCTCTTCTGGAACAGAAATCAAAACCAGGTACGTATCGTTTTCCTCTCTATTATTAAAATTCTTGAAATGAGTTCCTGTAAATGAACTTGTTTTATTTGATGCTCATTAGTTTAGTTGATACTTACAAGTTGTTTGATGAAATGGTAGTTTAGTAGATGCTCAATTGTTGTTTGATGAAATGGTAGTTATTAGATGCTCATAAGTTGCTTGATGAAAAGCTTGAAAGACTTTCCTCAGTGATTTTTGTGATAGTGCATATGTTGATATTATAAGGGCAAAAATGCATAATTTATATAGTGCAAGAAGTATAGGAATTATAAGTGCTGAATGTGAATGGAGCTGTATTTTTAGTGTGCTGTTATAATGCTGCATGAATTTTCTTGGAAAATGTTTTTCATGGCCTCATTTTTTGCTGCTGGAAATTTCAGATTTGGGTCAATTTGCTGCCGATTAGTAGTAACTGTGATGTGCTTGTCTTTATGAGTCTCGATAAAAATGGACATACTGTCCAATTGCAACTCTAATTGCTGCATTCCTTGATGATAGTGTATTTGTGTTTGCATGTTGATTCTACAAGCTTGATCCATTAGCATTCTGTGATACTTATTTGATTGAAATATTTTTAGCTTTATATGTTTTTCGGTTGTGTTTTTTGCTAGTGAAGTTATGAGACCAAAGACTTCATTGAGGATCAAGTGCACTTGTTTCTGTGTCTATAAGGCACTTACCTCCTCTTTGTGATTTATTCTGTGAGTGTGTATGTGTACAATAAATCACAAACTGTAGATTAATTATCTTCAGTTCAAGTAAAGACCTAAACTGAATAAATAAATGTTTATTCAATTTTTATGGGTTTGTTCATCTTAGTCAACTCATTTGTGGTTCTAAGTAAGTAAGAGTATATCATATTCAGTGGGGTGGCTTTATTTTCATTGTTCTGTTGTTTGTAGATGAAAAACCTTTCATGTATGTCATATTTATCTATTAATATTGTTTGTGTCATAGAAAAGTATTATTCTTTTTGAATTCGTGTCTTTTATTGTTTATCTATGTATTTGCATATTTATTAAAATTGATTTTAGAATATGCATCAAACACTTTTATATGATTTACAGGTTTTCTAAGTCATTCGTAAAATTGTTGATTTTGTGATTTGAGTCTACCAGACCTTGTCTGATTTTGCTTTGACTCGTGAGTTCGACAACCTATACGAGGATTGAAAAACATTCTATTATATAAAACTCTTATTCTAAGTCAGAGGTCTTTGCTATCTCAGTTGATTTTAGAGAAGGCAGGGATAGATTGCCTGAAGGCCATTAATTAATGTGTTGACGAGCCGAAATAAGCTTTACACATTGGAAGAAGGTGCTAGCTCAATTACTTGTGACATTGAGCATTGAGGGAGTGAAATTGCATTCTTATTGGCTATAATGATTTCATTACTGATTACTTGCATATAAATCCTCGCCTTTGAATTATCTCCACGCTATCTATTTTTCACCTTCGCTGCCCTTTCAATGGAAGCTCTCTTGTGTTCTGTACTATTCTTTTCATTGGTATCTCTTCTCTCACTTCTTATTTCATTTTTAATTAATTTATTATTGCAGGTATTCTTACATATTTTTATGCAAATCTATTGTTATCTCTTGATTTCAGGTTCACGTTGTTGTAATGGATGCAGATTCATTACTAAATTCAACTTTGTAAGATCAATTATAGCTATCAATATTTCCATTTTTAGATATTTGATGGATGTTTTCACATTTCTGTTTCAAATAATCAAAAGATTAGCTGTTAATTTTGGTGCCCCTTTCTTAACTTCAGTCAAAGAGAGCAGAGAATATATCGGCTGTTGCATGATTGTGAGGGATATCATGATGGAAAGGTTTGAATATAAACTTCTTTTCCTATTCATTTCCTAAAGATTGCTCTTTGTTTGCAATTGTAATTTGCATGCTTGCTTGAATATTAATAATTAATAGAGAAAACTAAGTATTTAAGAGTTGACTTTCTGGTTCTTGCTTCTGCATGACACAATATTTTGGTTGTATATCTATCATATTTTGGTCTTATTGTAATGCACCCATTACTTTTCTTATTAGGAGCTTTTATTCAAGTGTATTTGGAAATTGTTAATGTTTAAATGTCTAATAAAAGTTGCATATTAAACAATGCTTGACCTCCTAGTGGTGGTCATATCTGTTGTTTAACTTGTTTTTAAATGTCTATTTGGGGAAACATTGCCGTGCTTCCCGAGTGTAAAGGCTATGGAGAGGTTTAGTTAAAATGAATGCTATTGTTATTTGGAGTTTGAGTTTCTTTTCTGGTTTTATGGAGAAATTGGGTGAAGAATTTCAATGTTTTCAAGAACTAGAACTTCTACTTCAACATATTGTGATGTAAGGCAGTTTTCTTGGCTTCTGTGGATTTATTCTTCAATTCCAATTGTCAAGTTTCGTTTTCTGTTTCTGGTACAATTATATCAAAATGAGTCACTTGGTAGGCTAATTTTTGCAAGTATCACTTGATAAGCTAATAAAGTGACTCATTGGTTACATCAAAATGAATTTCAGCTCTCAATTTTCTTTTTCAAATTGTAAGAATAATATCACCAACTTAATTGAATTAAGCCTTGATCATACCTTGAAGTCAGCTACATGGATCCATTTCCCTTGTTCTGCTTGGTTTTAAAACTATGCCTTCGTCTTCGGAAAAATTTACAATCAGTAATATCTACTATTGTTTTGCTCCACAATGAGTAGAGTTGCAAAAAGGAATGTGTAGTTAGGTACACAACGTTAAGTTTCACAGAGCATCCATACTTTTGACTCTTACAATTCTTTTTAACACTCTTCCATATTCGGGTGACAATACTATTACTTTTGGTTGAATGTATGCAAATTTTTGCTTTCACTAACCATCTAGCTACAATTATTGATTAGCAGGATATGGATTTTCCTTCTGCCCCTACATTTGGAAACCCTTTGAATGAGAAGGTAAGAGGTAACTTTTATTCAGGTTACAGCTGCTATTTGTGGTGCTTATATGTGTGTCTTATCCAGGATATTGACATAATTGCAACATACAGCGACATGTCTGGTGATATTCAAATTAAAAGGGTCAAAATGAAGGACCTATCTGCTTCCTGGGTTTTGGAAAATCCCTCAGATAAAGGCCATGATCAGCCAAACACTTTGCAGGTAACAGTGAAGTTTTTTAGTATTTTGTTTTCAACAGAGTCTGTTTTCTTCAAAAGAGCATTTGACTTTATCAGATCAGATGGAAAAAAGTACTCTATAATTTTGAAAGCTATGCTGCTATAAGATAATACATGATGCTAATGTTTAAATTTTGTTTTGATTTAGTTTATAGATGAGATCAATTTGACAGGCTTTTATCTTCCTTCATTCTCAGTCTTTGAAAGCCTCCTTTCAATCTGGTATGAAATTTCATGATAATGCTGAGATTTCCAATATCCACAATCTTCCCAAGTTACCATCAACTCCTGTGAAGCTGCTGCGGCAGGTGAACTTACAATTCCTTTTGCTCTTGTTTACTCTATGTTTTAGGTGTAATTGATTGGATTTGGCATTTTCATGCACCTCAGATGAAGAGGCAAAGGAGGAGGGAACTTCGAACTGCATTGCTAATTCAGCAAGATAAAGAAGCTGAACACCAAGCTCGAGCAGCAGCAATAAAACAGTCTGAAAACCTGTACACTGCTGTCCAGGAAAAATACACTATATGGAGGAGAGATTATGAAAATCCAAATTCTGATTCAATGTTGAAGCTCATGAGAGACCAAATTATAATGGCCAAAGCATATGCAAGTATAGCTAAAACTAATAATGAAACCCATCTTTATGACTCTCTTAGAAAACACTCTAGAGAAAGTCAACATGTTATTGGAGATGCTACATCAGATGCTGAGTTACATCCCAAGTATGTACCCTGTTCTTAATTTTTTATCAGTCATATGTCAGTTCTTGATATTCATGGAGAGACATCTTTTTCCTTTCCTCCAGGGCACTTGATCAAGCAAAAGCAATGGGTCACATGCTCTCTATAGCAAAGGATGAATTATATGAATGTCTGACTATGTCAAGGAAGTTGCGTGCCATGCTTCAGTCAAGTGAAGAAAATTTAAATGGTCTGAGGAAGAAAAGTGCTTTCTTGATTCAGTTAGCTGCAAAAACAATTCCAAATCCATTGCATTGCCTTCCATTGCAGCTTGCAGCTGACTACTTCTCGCACGGTCATCAAAATAAAGAGTATCCGAACAAGGAAAGGCTTGAAGATTCTTCTCTTTATCACTATGCGATCTTTTCTGATAATGTTCTTGCAACATCTGTGGTGATCAATTCCACCGTGATCCATACAATGGATTCTGAGAAACATGTTTTCCATATAGTTACTGACAGTTTGAACTTTGCTGCAATGAAAATGTGGTTTCTTATCAACCCACCTGCAAAAGCAACAGTTCAAGTTCAGAACATTGATGATTTTAAGTGGTTGAATGCTTCATATTGTTCTGTTCTGCGCCAGCTTGAATCTTCCAGGATTAAAGAATATTATTTCAAGGCAAATCACCCTTCTACACTCACTGTTGGGTCTGATCATCTCAAATATAGAAATCCAAAATATCTGTCTATGCTGAATCATCTACGCTTCTACCTTCCTGAAGTATACCCAAAGCTTGACAAGGTCCTTTTCTTGGATGATGACATTGTAGTTCAGAAGGATCTGACGCCACTTTGGTCTGTTGATCTTCAAGGAAGTGTGAATGGTGCGGTGGAGACTTGCAAGGAGAGCTTTCATCGATTTGATAAGTATCTTAATTTCTCTAATCCAAAGATAAACGAAAATTTTCATCCGAATGCATGTGGTTGGGCATTTGGCATGAACATTTTTGACTTGAAGGAGTGGAGAAAGCAAAATATCACTGGAATATATCATCATTGGCAAGATTTGGTAAATTTTCAATTTCCTTTTCTTCCTTGCACTTCTTTTCCTTATTCAAGAAAATTTCATTGCAGAAATTTTTTGAAATTCAGTAATGGCAAATGACTGATCAGTGACACGGAAATTTCAAAACAATATCTTTCTACCTCGTTTGTGAATTAACCTTGCAACTGATAATGAACTGTTTTGCAGAATGAAGATAGAACTCTGTGGAAATTGGGCACCTTGCCACCAGGATTAATCACTTTCTATAACCTAACATTTCCATTAGATCGTAGCTGGCATGTCTTGGGACTTGGTTATGACCCAGCCCTTAACAAAACTGAGATCGAACATGCAGCCGTGGTTCACTACAATGGGAATTACAAACCATGGTTGGATTTGGCTATCACCAAATACAAGCATTATTGGTCTAGGTATGTACAGTTTGATAATCGTTACCTCCAACTTTGCAATATTATTGAATGATATCTCAAGAAAACAACTTTGGAATTCTTCATAGCTGGGATAGAATCTTCTTTTTCCCTAATACATAAAATGATAGTTTTTTACATAATGATAGTAATTTTTTTCATTTTTTCTTTTATTATTAGTTTGAAACTCGAGAGATTTTTTTTCTATTTTGCTTTCAAACAGATTGTGTTAAAATGTCCTATGTTAAACTCTATACAGTTAGAAAAAAAAATGAAAGAAAGAGAATCTTGTAAAGCAAAACAAAACTGATAATTATTTAGAATCACTTGAATTCGATGGTTCCTTAATGCGGTTTGACTTTTAGTCGAAATTTTTCTTGATGTTATAGGTAATGAACTTGTATGTGCACTCAGATTAAGATACCATTTTATTTGAATGTAACAAATTAAGATACTTTGCTAATACATTTATTTAGAAATAACAGAAATAATTCTTTGCTTATTTATATGCTGGCATGTGACATCATCTCTACTCATTCTTGTTCTTGTTGCACATTTGATAGCATGAGTTCATATAACCTTTCTACTTTCTCATCATCTGTTGCATTATAGAAAAAAGGAGACAATTAGTATAGTAAAAGAACATAATTGCATATTATATCAAGTATTATTGGGAGGAGTATGTAGGAATTCCTAGATTTTAGTCTTAGAGGGTGTTTGATATGGCTTGAGCTTTTAAGCTTATAAAAAGCACTTTGTCAATAGGAGTATAATGTTTGCTTGTATGAAATCAGCTTGTAAATAGCTTAAAAGTCCAGACAAACAGATAAATGAATGAAGTGCTTAAACTTAAAAGTTACTTTTAAGCAATGTTAAACACCCTTAATTGTTAAGCAGATATGAAGATACCGAAAGAACTAGAGAATCATTGACCATGCTTGTAGTGCATGATTGAGTACAATTCTAAATAATATCAGAAGGAGAAAGCTTGCATTTCAGATAGCATACGCTAAAGCAAGCAGCAGCCACGGGCCGAGATTTCGGCCGGGCACTTTTTTGTGCATTTTTCTGCACAGTATGGTGTTAGTTGGTGGCAATGGTGGTGGTAAAGAGAATAATGTTGGGCCTCAATCATGCCTAACAGAAGCATGAGTAGCATTGCTTGAAATTAGCCATTGAAAAAACCCACTATTTATAGGCAATAGATCAAGATTCAAGAACCAATGATGGTATAAGAAGATACTTATTATGGGAAATTTTCACTAATCTTCCTTTGATTCATCATAATCATCTACTCATCTAATAAATTCCATTGTTGCAAATGCTAATTCCATATTTAAAAGATAATCATGATCAAAGGGTAATCTTGACATTTCCATTAATGGAATTCACTTGCAAATAATAATAATCAATTATATTATAGCAAAATTAAAGTGATTTTTAATTATTTCCTTCATTAATTAGAAAAATGTTGTTTTTAATTTTCATTTTCAAAAATTAAAAAACTACAATAAATTAAGATTTTATAATTCTTTTTTAAAGTAATACAATTTTTAGGTTTGGTTTCAATATAATACCCTCCGGGAAACATTCCGGCAATATGTGGTTGCTCCGCCAGCTTCCCTCTTATTCAACTTAACCAACTTCCTTATATTCTCAAAACAAGCATTGAAAGAAAACCCATTTTGAATGAATTTTGTTAGGTGGTTAACTTGTTTTTATTGGAATAATTTATTTATTTTAAAAAGATGACTAATTTATAGGCCTAAAACATAATTTAACACTTTAACTTTACGAGTTTTTTCCGAATGGAACTTCGAATTTTATGTGTGCACAAGTAAACACTTTAAGTTTGGTTTTCCTCAACAAATTAACACCTGAGCTCTTCAAGAGTATACGTGAATTACCTGAAAGTGTACTTCTTTTGTATTAATCGGTATAGATCCTTTTTTCAGTAGAAGATTTTGCAGATTAATTGATCTACCACTGTCTAATTCTGATGAATGTCCCAAACTTGAAGTTTGTAATAAAATTTAAGATTTTACGAGACTGATTATGATTATGATTATAACGTAGAAGTTTTACACATTCGTGGGTGGGATCTCAAGGATTATGAAAATGGTGAATGACACTTAGCGCATGACATTAGATTGGGTCGTAGATATGCATTGCATTATTGAGCTTGCTTGCGATCCGAAGGATGGTAATATTATGTACATTCTTATGAGTGATAGTACAATTGTATCATGCAACATGCGTAAGAAAAAATTGGAGGTGCTATACGAATGTGATCACATATTGATTGATTGACCTGACAGTCCTGCCATGGAAAGATGTTTATATGGTGCCTTCATCTGTGTGCTTCCTTGGCAGCCAACTTCCATCCATACCCTCCCGCCGCAAAATAGGTTTGATGATGGTTAAGCAAAAGATTAAGAAGTACAAGTAGTATGTCTACTTCCAACGTATTCGCAAAAGGTCAACACTACAAAGTTCAGAGAGTTAAAAAGACAACTAATTGGCATGATATCATTAAGAAAAGACAATCTTCTTCGTTTATCTAAAAATATTATTTTCTATACTAATTCTATCAAATTGATAAAATATACACTAAAAACAAATTGATACTAACTAAAAGTTTCATTGAAGTTTCTTAACCGAAATAAACAAGAACTTTATAAAAGGAGAGCTAGCTACTAGCTAGTCCATTTGTATGCGTAAGTGAGTGCGAGTCTGTTCTAAAATTTGGAGCCATATCACATTGGCTAAACCCACATAGCAAAAAAAAGTATGGCCTTTGCAAGTTAGTAGTTTCACTTAAATAGTGAAGCTACTTAGTTGCCAAAGGCCATATACTTTTGCAAAAACCACTAGATCTCAGCTTCCCTTCCATCATTGTTTAGCTTGTTTCATTCTATTTCTATGGCTACTTCGGCTCTACAATTGTTAGACAATGGTCTCCCAATTGGTAAAGCATGAGGGCATTGAAGGGCTGGACGGAAGTGAAAGAGTAGTGAAGATGGAAAGGTGGAAGGACTCTCTTCTCAGGCAAAGTCTATGCTTTTTTTAAGCTCACTTCTAATTCGAGAGCAAGATCAAATGAATTTGGTAATTTAAAATTTTATATTTTTTTATCGTTTATAGTAATTAAAAAATATAATATTTTAAAACATAAAAAGCTAAAATATTGATTATTTTAAAACATACGAACTAAAAACTTTAATTTTTTATAGTTAAATTATAATTATTCATCGAATGAGTGATTTTTAATACACAACTGATATTTTATTAATCCTTTAGTTTGTTATATGGGAAATTTGGTTAGAACATATTTATCTTTTGCTTATCATTTCAATCACATTAAATCGCGAAAGGGTCAAAAAATAAAATAAGAAAAAAATAGAGACCGAAATAATATAATATTAATAATATAGAGACTAAATTGTATAATATGTAAAAATATAGGGACTAAATCATAATGATCTCTTTTTTAAAGTAATTTTTCTAAGAATACAATTATACAGCACTCTATGGGTCGAAATGCAAATATAACTTCTCTAATGTCAAAATTTATAAATTATTAAGGAAGTCGACATAACGGCTACTACATTAAACGGTAACTTCAACGGTCGAAAAAATTTAAAATACCTTTCTTTGCAGATACACTCCTCTCTAAAAAACTCGCTACCTTCCTTCGTATTTCTCCGCCTCTCTTCTTCTTCCTCCTCCTCCTCCTCCTTATCTCTAACCTCTCTATTTCACTTCTTTCTGTACAAGCGGGAAAGGAAAAGGAAGAGGGGAAAAGGAAAAGGAAAATTCTATTTTCTGTGTGATTTCAGAAATGTTGCAAGAATTGTGGAATGCTCCTCCTGGTTTTAGACCCACAAAATCTGCTCCAACTTCACCTGCAAAAACACTTGGGGTTTCGAGAACTCGATCCGAATCCTTTCATGCTATTCATAAAGTACCAGTTGGTGATACTCCATATGTTAGAGCTAAAAATGTTCAAGTGAGTATATCTTAAATTTGATTTGAATTCTGCATTTCCTTACTTAATTCGTTTAATTTTGTGTTTTGATTGATGGGTTTTCGATGGTTTTCTTCTTGATTAGTTGGTAGATAAAGATCCAGAGAAAGCAATTCCTCTGTTTTGGGCAGCCATTAATGCAGGAGATAGAGTTGATAGTGCTTTGAAAGATATGGCAATTGTTATGAAACAACAAAACAGAGCAGAAGAAGCTATTGAAGCTATCAAATCATTACGAAGCAGATGTTCAGATCAAGCCCAAGAATCTCTTGACAATATCCTCTTGGATCTTTACAAGGTTTTTGACTAATTAATTCTCATCATTTTAAATTCTTTATTTTTTAAATTTTTCTGATATTTATGTTTGAAAATTGTTGTACAGAGATGTGGAAGATTAGATGACCAAATATCATTGTTAAAACACAAGCTTTTTTTGATCCAACAAGGCCTTGCTTTTAATGGAAAACGAACCAAAACTGCAAGGTCTCAGGGGAAGAAATTCCAGGTCTCTGTTGAACAAGAAGCAACTAGACTTCTGGTAAGAAATTTTGATTCAAATTAATGCTAAATTTAGTTACAAATTAAATAAAATTTGGGTTAATTAACTGGTGTTTTCTTTCAGGGAAATTTGGGATGGGCATTAATGCAGCAGAACAATTATGTAGAAGCAGAGGATGCATATAGAAGAGCATTATCAATTGCACCAGATAACAACAAAATGTGCAATCTGGGAATATGTTTAATGAAACAAGGAAGGATTTCAGAAGCAAAAGAAACGCTCCGGCGAGTGAAACCGGCGGTTTCCGATGGACCAAGAGGAGTAGATTCTCATCTGAAAGCCTATGAAAGAGCACAACAAATGCTGAAAGATCTGGAATCTGAAATGATGAACAGAGGAGGAGACAGAGTAGAACAGAGTAGGCTTTTCGATGCGTTTCTGGGTTCTTCATCAATTTGGCAACCTCAGCCTTGTAAAGATCAAAATCATGCCAACTTGCCAGCCACGACAAAAAATTCAACCAAAACCCATGATGAATTCGCTGACGAGAATGCAGATTCCAACATCATAACAATTGTTCCTCAGCAAAAAAGTGTCAAACAATTGTTGTTTGCTCCAATTGGGAATTCATTAAATGTAGATGCACCTCCATTTTACTGTTCCAAATTAGTCAAGGAACCAATTGGGAATCATCAAATTAATGAAACTCTCAAAAGAACAAGATCAGGAAATGCAGCGAATTCGAAAAGAGGAAATGAAATGGGAGTTTTGGCTAATTTGGTGGAGACTGATAAACCAGAAACCAAATCAAGAAGAAGACTATCAGAGGAGAAGGAAGAAACAGATGAGAAATTATGTGAATTTTTACCAGATAACAAAGATTTTGAAGATGCAATACTTGCAGCAGTTTTAGGACAATCAAATGAAACAACCAACACCAACAACAACAACAATGGTGGGATCTTGCAACCGAAAATCGAAAAAAGGTTAAAGGTTTTCCAAGACATTACTCTGTCTCTGAGCCCAAGAGCTTAATTAATCCTAAAATTAGGCTGCAAAGGCAAGTAATTTATTAACTAGTTTAACTAATTTTAATTTAATCTATAAACTTTCTAGGATTGGGAGAATCTAACTTGTTCTCCTTGAGCACCCTGGAGCAATGTAAGTGGATCTTTGCCACACTTGTATTTTTCTGCTTTATTTATTCTATTTGTAAGCCTGTTCTTGAATAAGGCATAATAATAATAAATTCAGTATCTAATTTAAACTCTTTTACAATCAAATATTTGGGCGGCTGGAGATCATAATGTGTTTCACTTGACTCTTCTTTGAACTTCATAGTAGTAACTAAATATTAGCAGAGCCACAGCAACTATGGCTGCTCCCTGTACATATTTTGCAGTTGCTTTAGAACCAGGAAAGAAGCCTAATTCTGACAATTTTTTATGCGAAATAGCGTAGTTCGCAAAGAATGCATCCTCATCCTGTCATAATTTTACAATTAAATATGTAAATCTAAAGGCAGATTTTACACTACATATGCATCCTCATCATACATACCTTTGCATATAGTTCGACATAAGCGCGGAACTTAGGATCCTCTACTAAAGCTTTGTCAGTTGGGAGTTTCAACAAGCCCTCAGAATCCCCTTTCAAGAGCTCCCTAATTATAGAACATAAACCCATGATTAGATTAACTTGCAATTTGATTAATATGTACTGGGAAAAATCCCTAAATCAAATAAACCCCTTTCAAGAGCTCCTTAATTATAGAACATAAACACATGATTAACTTGCAATTTGATTAATATGTACTGGGAAAAATCCCTAAATCAAATTACTTGAAGTATGAATTGTCAAACTTGTAAGGCTCCTTTGTCCAAGGACCTTCAAATCCTGATCTTTCCTTATGAGCCTTTCCCTATAAAAACCAATTTTACAAACATCAAATTGCCATTTTGTTTATAAAATACAAGAACTGATATATAATTCAAATTTACCAATGTATGAGCACCAGAAAGTGCAACGATGTCCTTGTCTGATAAACCCATTCGATAAAAGGCTTCTCTTAGATGTGTTGCATCTGTAATAAACACAATCATTAATATTATATTACTTCGTTTCAATTCATAGAGTTAAGAACAGTTTCTTTGTATAACAACTCATAATAAGGTTGGGATCAAATTACCTTTCTTCGCATCAGGAAGACGACCCTCGTCAGGAGATTCGATTGAATCCTAATAAAGAAAATACAGTCAGAAAAACAAATTTGTGACAAAACTGAAATTAAAATTTTGAATACCTTTCTTCCGGGAACAAAATCTACTGTAGGACCTCCGGTGATCTCTACTGCGACAACCCCAGCAAGCTAAAAATCCCAAAAAACATAATTGAATTAAATTCAAATCCTCCCCTTCCTTACCATTTCAACATATAAATTACCTGATAAAGGTCGGCATATGTAATTTTTGGGTGTTTGGTCTTGATTTCCTCTGAAATGAAATCAAAATTCAGAACTAACAAAAGAAATAAAGAATGTTTGAAATTAAAAAATTACTCACTCCATACTAACCACATAAATCAATTGCGATTTTAAGGCCATTATTAGCTTCATGTTTGTACTCATTTTCATTTCTGATAGAACCATTAGGCCCTCCTGTTTTAGTCTTCGCATCATAAGTTCCTGCATCATGCCATCTTAAGACCCAAAAAAAAAATTCCATTAACAATTTCCCAAAGAAATGGGAATTGGAGAACTCTGAAATTAGCTTAAAAAATTGTGAACGTTAGCATTTTCTTACGCTAAGCGAAGCATGATAGGAGCACAGTTTTTGCTTGAAAAAAGAGCTCGAAGCTCTCGACGAGCCTTCTCTATCTCTTTCAAGTAATCTTTGTCCACCATTATTGTAAGCTATTGGAGCTTGTTTATGATACTAGTCAATATAGAATTAATCATTATTATTATTATTATTATTATCAATTATCAAATATATATGTGGTAGAGTAAAGAAAGATTGAAAATTACAATAGAATCTAAGGGAACAAAGGTAAGCAAGGAATTGGGTTTGCTGTGTTTGGAGGAAAGGTAGAGTTTTTATGATACGTTATTTATAATTTTTCTAGAGAAAAAGATTTGGAATTCTTAGAATATTAATTTAGTTTAATGAATTTTTGGATTTTTTTCTTAATTATTATGATAATTAATTTATTTTTAATTATGCTAAGTGGAAGAAGAAAAAGTTTGACTAGTTCTAAGGTTTTTAACTCTTTTTTTCGAGAGTGCAACGAAAACTGTGAGAAAACTTTTGAAAAGGTCAAACAGTATTTACTAACTACACCAGTCTTACAGCCTCTTAGGTTAAGTAACTGATAAAGACATGAGAGTTTGACTAGCCTAACAAGCAGAAGACTTCATAGTCGAGAATGCTATTTACTACCTTAGCAAAATGATGCTTGAGTACGAGCTTAAGTATAACCGAGTTGAGAAGTTGTGTTTAGTCTTAACTTGGACTTGTACAAAGCTGCAGCACTACCTCTCATCTTACACCACTTACGTCATTGCAGAATCGAGTTTTTTGAAATTTCTTATAAAGAGACTATTCTTAGAATCGAGCTCCTTGAAATTTCTTATGAAGAGGCCGGTTTTGAACAGTAAAATAACAAAGTGAGTGTCATTAATAATACACAATTAAATTCTAAATATAACTTTATTATTTAAAAATAATAAAATAAAAGACGCTTGGAGTTATTTCCCATCTCAATCACAGTTCACGAGTGTCAAAATTAACCTGATTTTTGTGCCGTTGAAGACATTAAATTACTTAAAAACCCTCCCTCGAGTCCTTTTCTTTTCCCAGATTTAGCAATTTCCATTTCTTTACTGTTACACCTCAGCTTGACTGTACATATTTGTTTTTGTCTACTGTTCTGCATGTTCTATTCCATTTTTAAGGTAAATATTCAAATTTCTAAGGGCATTTTAGTCCTCAAAATTCAAATATAAAATTACTTTGGCTCTATAATCGATGCACCTTGTTCCTCCCTCTCTATCTTCTGCTTCTGTTCCTCTCCTGCTCCTCCTCCTTCTCCTCTACTACAATCACGTCGTCCTCCGCCGCCACTGCCGTCACTCTCTTCCACCTCCTCTTCCTACTGCTTTTTCTTTTACCTCTAAAATAAGGAAAAGAGAAGCTTGTTTTGCTTTTGTAAAAGCATTTTGATTTTACTTTACTTTTTTTTTCCTTCCCTTTAGAGCTGAAAAATCAAGAAAACCAAACTTGATCCACCGGAAAATCAAGAAAATGGGTTGTTGTTATTCAAGATTAGAAAGAGAAGAAATGGTTTCAAGATGCAAAGCTAGAAAGAGGTACATGAAACAGTTAGTTAATGCTAGACAAGCAGTCTCTGCTTCTCATACAATGTACCTCCGTTCACTGCGAAGTACTGGATCAGCTCTCCTTCAGTTCTCTAATACAGAAGCTAACCTCCACCTCCACCAACATCACCACCACCATCTTCCACCTGTTTCACCATCACCGCCGCCGCTATTACCTCCTACACCTCCACCTCCTCCTCCACCAATGAGTCCTAGTACCGACACTTGGACATCATCTATAACAGCTTCACCAGCTCCTCCTCCTCCACCGCCTCCACCTCCGCCACCGCAGTCGTCGAGCTGGGATTTTTGGGATCCTTTTGTTCCCCCACCTCCTCAAACATCAAGGTCGGTTACTGAAGAAGAATGGGAAGATGTGACCACCACTACGACATCTGAAGTGGCTGTCACAGCCACAGGAACGGCGGCTAGCCTTACAGCACCGCCGTCGATTATAAGTGGGTTTTCAAAGGAGAGTGGAAGTGGGAGTGAGCTAGCTATGGTGGTTTCAAGAAATAGTAAAGATCTTGTTGAAATTGTCAAAGAAGTAGATGAGTATTTTCTTAAAGCTGCTGATGGTGGTAGTCAACTTTCTCTTCTTCTAGAAGTTCCAAACCCTAACTTTTCCAAAGGAGGTAAATGTCAAATTTTGATTTTCCTGGGTCTGTTTGGTTACTGAGAAAACTCAAGAAAATTATATGAATTCTTAATTAATTTGTTATTAATTGTTTAATTTTCAGGTAAAGTTTATGATCATGGATGCAATTTGACAAGCCCATCATTGTGGACATGGGGTTCAAGTCCAAATGGATTTGGTAAAATG
>CANUEY010099839.1:0-22342 GCA_948099555.1 Croton setiger
TAATATAAACACAATATTTTTTTTTTTTTTATATATATATATATATATATATATATATATATATATATATATATATATATATATATATATATATATATGGCTGCTACCGTATCGAGTAATATTATCGGTTATACATATATAAGGCTGCTACCGTATCGAGTAATATTATCGGTTATACAAAAGAGAATAATCCTTTATTGAATACTAAATTGATACTAACAATGTTCTCATATCCAATATATTTTTCTTAATTAAAATCTTAAGTTAAATAATTTTTTTTAAAAATACATAACTTATTTTTTATATTAAAAAAATAATATAGATTTAGATTTATGAAATTCATTAAAAAACTATTTACTTTTTTCTAAAAAAAACTCCATACTTGAAAGAGCTCTACATATCATATTTTAGAAAACAAATAAACAAAACTTCAGGGACCAAATTGAAATTTATTTCGCATATATATAATGACAACTTTTGGAAGAACATAAGAAATAGATATTGGCGTTGTCGGTGAATTAAATTATTTGCATTATTGGGTTTTTGTTTTTTTATTTTTTCCCCAAAAGCACATTTATTAGTGTCGTCAAATTCTTGAATTTTGATGGGTAAAATATATAAATAATTTATTATTAGCAATTTTAAAATATATATGTATATATATTATGTATTAATAATTTAATTATTATTCATAAAAATAACAATAAGAAACCTGAAAAAATCCCTAACCTCACATCAATAATTGTTGTAAACTAATTATTATTTTTTGGTTGCAAAATTAAAATTATATTTTAAAAAATATAAGCTAAAATAATATAATAGATAAAAATATATGGATATATTATAATTTTTTCTATTATTTTTTTTAATTAAATCCCTTTTTGGTATTTTTTTTTAAAAAAAAAAATTTATGTACTTGGCAGCTGTTTCTGTCACGTGCCAACATGGACAAGAATCTAAAAGTATACGTTTCTCAATCTATAAGGTTATAATAATTCATTAGCAAAAAATAATGATCATACAAACACATTGCTAATCATTTTGTCAGAACTTTTGTGAATTTACACTTTGGATAATCTAAAGTAGGTGTGTGCAAGGGTCAAAGTTGGGAGTAGGGTTTGGTTTAAGTGATCACACTCAATTCGATCTTGTTTTGGATTAAAGTGGGTTCGGATTAAGAACCGTCTGGGAATTGGGTTTAGGTTTAGGTTTTGCAATGTTCGTCGATGGAGCAAAACCCTAAAAACTTTTGAAAACATTAGTTCAGAATGAATTTAAAAAGTGGATAAATCTAAATTGAATTCGATGGATCAGTCTTTTTATGTACACTATTACAGTAATTTGGGATAGGTCAGTGTCAATTCTAAAATCTCCATTTATAGTTTTCTTAAAGTTTATACCGCAATCACATCATAAGCCAACAATTAAGGTTTCCAGTCGGTTTTTCAAACAGTCTCTAGCCATCCAATGTTGACGATTATGGTATTGAAAGACTTGTTGTCATCTGGGCTGTCGACTGATACCCTCCTTTTGTTCGTTGGCTACAGTTTGGCGAAGGCGCGAAAAAAGCCGAAAATTTATTTAAGATTGAAATGATTCAATTTCGCTTTTTAAATTAAGCCAATGGCTGTTCTAAAAAAGGGCAAAAGATATGAATAGTTTTTTCCAAGATTTAAAATTTAAAAATAGTTCTCTCAAATTTTGAGGTACAAAAATAGTCAAATCTATCACTGACAGTTTATAACTTATTCATAAAATATTCACGTATCGATCGATAAGAGTCTTTGAAAATTTGACTTTGTATTATAAATTATAAACAAAACAATATATTTTACCCATTTTTTCACCTATGCTGCAAATGTACGATTCAAAATGTGATCAAATAACTTGTTTAAAAGATCTAACAGTTGTTCATACGAGAATCAGTTGCCATTCCTTTTCCATTGTAAGTACCTCTCCACTATGTCAACCCCACATAGCTTCTTAACAATCGGCATGGTGGCCGGAACATCCATCTGAACCATTAATTTAGCATTATGTATATGACTCCATGACTCCACTTGTCTTCGTGCTTCATGTATAGCAGCTCTAGCAGCACAATGAATTGAGGCTGCTAGGAGCAATGGTGGCTCTCCGGAAGCTACACAAAGTTGTAGAATATATAAATAACAGCGCGACAAGGCAAGGGCTCTTTCTTTTAGTTATTTTCAAAGCAAAAAATGATATACCTTTCGAGGAGAGAACTCGATTCTGGTGATGTCCAGTGTTAAGTAATTCAACATTGAATTGCTTTGGTATGGTGTCCATTGTAGGTATCTTGTAAGTCCATGTGCCTTTAGCATCCATTAATCCATCTGGATTTGTTGTATACTCTTCATTCATGAAGAACCCAATTCCTTGCACAAAAGCTCCTTCAATCTACAGACATTATACACAGAACTTAGAAACCTTGGACACTTATGCATGGAGAAAGTATATATATTCAACCTCACCTGTCCTAAATCAACTGCTGGATTGAGACTTCGTCCACAATCATATAAAATATCTGTTCTCAAAACTGTTGTTTGCCCTGTTAGTAGATCAATCTCTACCTGCATCCACGGAAACAAATTCTTCATTTTGATGTTGATGTTGAGAAGAGAGAATAAGAATCATAGTTTTGTAGAACTTACTTCACTCACAGCAGCACCGTAGTTTAAGTAACTACTGGAAGCAAACTCAGGGACGAAGTATGAATTTACAGATAAGTGCACTGATTCAAGATATGCCTGCAAATTTTATTGTAAAGATGAAATGGCAAAGATGTTATGTGCATGCAATGTAATGTTCAAGAAAATGCAAATATCTACCTGACTAATAAGATTTTCCCATTTGATAGAAAGCATTTGAGCCAACAACTTTTCTTTCACAACCATTAGTCTTTCTACCAAAACATTACAACAAAGTCGAACGGCTTCACAACTCGACTCAGATGTAGTGCTCCCAGCAGTAATTCCCCCTTGAATTAAACTCAAGGTATCGGATTGCAGTACGCGTATTTTATCCAATAGCTCATCGGCGGCTCCATCACATCCGATGGAGCCAAGACCAAAAGCAACCGTTTGTTTTACCTTAGTCCAAAGGCCTTGGCCAATTTCAAGTCCTCCAACTTCTACAACAATAGACCCATCGTTCATAATACTAACTTTCCCTGGAGTTGGTCTTAATCCCACTTCATAAACACAAGGTACTTGAGAAATGCCTCTTTTCTTCCACAGATTGGATTTATTAAACTCCTTTATGAGTTCTACCCTTTGCTTAATGCTTGCGTTCGATGCTAACTTATTCCATATCAAAGTTAAAGTATATTCTGGTGGCTCGCCAGCGCAATGATCATAGAACAACTTCAGGCTATCATATGTGTGGAGATTTATGGCGCGAATAGAATCTGAATCAGTTGAAAGAAAAGCTGCAACATGTTCAATTATAGCTTCTGCAATGTATGATCCTTGCAAGTCTCCAGGAGCCCGCATTGCTGATTTACTTAGAGTGTTAGTTTTGCATACCTTTATGTCAAAGGACAAAGCACCCCAATCATACTTTTTAAGAGAAGCAACGATGGCCTTAGGCATAATTGGACTCATGTCTATAAATATTCCGGCATCAATTAATATCTGAAGATCTAAAGCTGTGAGTTTCCCGTTCGACTTGAACCCGACATTGTAAGTTATTTTCATAGGATGCCTTCCTCCTACCATTATCATATCGGTGTGGCGATTGAGATATACTCTTACTGGGCGTTTTAACTTGTGTGCTGCAAGTGCACAAGCTGTCGCAAACTGAAAATCACATCTCATTGTAAGTAGTTAAACATCAAATCTCACTGGGTAATGTACAAAACAAATACTCACAGGCATAGATTTGACAGCTTTCCCACCGAAACCTCCGCCGACCCTCCTTGTAATCACACGTACATTATGTTCAGGAACACCAAGACATTTTGCAATTGCAGTATGTGCAAATTCTTGGTTTTGAGTAGAACTATAAACCACCATGCAATTGTCTTCATCAGGCACAGCAAGAGCAGTTTGATTCTCCATGTAGAAATAGTATTGGGAACCGAGTTTTAGCTGCAAGAAAGAAACTACTAATAAGAACGTCTAGAACCTGACAACAGGCCGAGGTTTGAACTTTCCTCCCAGCCCCTAGTACTCGGAAAGAGAGAGGAAATACCTCGGCGGAGAGAATCTTGTGATCTGCTACAGCCATTCCTTTTGATACATCACCAATTTGGTTAGGGTAGAGCATCGGTGGCACCTCAAAAAGGCTAGATCTCTCAACAGCTTCTTCTACAGTTAATATGGGTGACGGTAGATTTTCAATTTCATACTCTACTACAGCAAGCTTTGATGCTAAATCTGCTCGTTTTTGTGTATCTGCAATCTAAGGAAAACATTTGATTATGCTCTAGAACATAAAATAAACTTCAATGGGCCAAGAACATACCACAAACGCCAGAGGCTCGCCGGCATATTGAGTAATCTCCTCAGCGAATAAAGGTTCAGGACCAAATAGAAACACTGTACCGATGTTTTGCCCATTTTTTGGAATGTCTTTGAAAGAAATGACTGCAAGAACTCCTTCTGGGAGCGATTCGGAATTAAAATGTATGCTCTTTACTTTTGCTAAAGGCTTTGTGCTATAAATGAATGCTCCATATAAACAGTTTTTTGGAGCAGGAATGTCATCCACATAAACAGCCTCGCCTATAACAAGAAAATAAGAATATTGCAACAACTAAAAAGTAGAACTATGCTGCTTTTTTAAAAGTAACTTAAAAGCCAAACACCCTCTTAATATCCAAGCAAAATTTCAAGCATGAAGAATATGAACTTCAATAAAAACATGTAGAAGGATACTAACCAGAAGCTTGAAGGGTTGATCCAGTTTTTACGATTGGTTGACCAACAGGATCATACTCTTTATTTATTTGGATCACTTGCTTAGATGATGATAACAAAGAAGGAGATTTAACATTATCCAACTTATATTCATTCAGAATTCCATTAGAACTTAAAGGAAGAAGAAACTTAAAAAGAAAACCAACTGCCAAGCTTGTTCTATATTCAGGATATGGAGTACCATCTTCTGATACTACAGTTGCTTTAACTAATTTGATAGCTTCACATAAAACATCAATGGTTAATACTTTTCTAGCTAAAAATTCCTCAACTTTCCTTGCTCGAATCGCGTTTTTCGTTCCGAAAGCACCAAAAGCTAACTTACAATCCTTCAACACTTTCCCATCATATGATTCTGAAACTTCAGCCAAGAAGCCTGCATTTAAATAAGCCAATGCACTTCCTAAAGGTCTTGGCGCAGCGCGAAAAGTTTCGAACACTAACTCACATTTTCTTCCATCAGATTTTTCCTGGAAATTTGGAATTGTAACACTCAAGAGTATGCTTTTGGAATCCAAAGGAGGCCCTTCCAAGAACTCCTCTAGTGAAAGCTTTTCGCGCATGGTACTAGTAGTAGCTATTACATCAACATAGGAACCAACTGCAAGAAGTATCGTAGCAATATCTGAAGGAAAACCTTTTCTCTGCGCCATTACTAAATTTCCACCAATACTGCCTGTATTTCTAACAAATTTGTTAGCAACTTTCTCCATATGGTCCGCCAATTTGTCGAAAACCACGAAATCCTTGCCACTTTCTTGCCTCAAAACATCTATAACCTTAGAAATAGTTACAGTTGCTCCAATTTCAATACCAGAACCATCTTTCCTAATCATTGAAAGCTCCGAAACATACCTGAGATTAATGTACTTTTCGTAGGGTTCTTCGAGTTCCTTGTAATAACCTGTTCCAGTATTTCCAACAACTAGTTTTGTACGAAATTTCGGGCCATTTCCGACATTGTTTAACAATCTTTGAAGCTCTTCCAAGCTACCAGGTTGATGCCAGGAAGAATTCAAAACCAAAGAATGCTTTTTTCCTTTTAAAAATTCAGGAAAACTGCAAATTTCAAGATTATGATTATGATTATAAGAAGGGATTTTACTCATTTTCACTTCCTTTGAATCGCCTTTTTTCCAAAAAGAATTAAATCCCAAATCTTCCATATCAATATCACTTGCAAAGCTTTTACAAGCATCAGCAATCGGTCGATATCCGGTACACCGGCAAAGGTTTCCTGCAATAGCTTTTTCAGCTTCAATGGCAGATAGCTTGGAAGGATTATTTTCAGAATTAATTAGAGTTCCAAAAAAGGACATGCACATGCCAGGTGTACAAAACCCACATTGAGATGCATGGAATCCACTGAACCTTTGATGTATCGGGTGAAAACCTTTAGTACTATTGCCAAGTCCTTCACTTGTGGTTATGGAATTTCCATTTATGCTATAAAGAAGTGTAAGACATGAACTTGCTGTAAAATGCTCAACTTGGCCAAGCTCTTGATTGTATTTGGACACCAAAACGACACAAGCACCACAACCACCTAAAATCATAAATTATTATAGGGATAATATTAGAAAACGGTGCGTTTTTTAGTCTAAAAATAGCTTTTAATCTAATTATATTTTTATTTTTTAAAAAATTTATATTTTAATTTTTCACACTTCGAAGGATTATTTTCATTTTGTTTATAAATTATTCATATTTTCGTTTTTTAAGGGAAAAAAAATTAAATTTTCACTAAATAGACCATTTCTAGTTTGTCCAAAATATTGAAAAGAATATTCGGTTATTCCAACACTTATTTAGGAGGCTCTGATGATCAGACAAGAAAATTAAGTAGTTAGTTTTGAATTCCTCTCATCAAAATTCGTCTTTTGGCGGAGGGTCTAATGGTTTTGTTGCCATCTTCAAGGACGAAGAACAAAATTTTTCCTAACAGTATTTTCAATTTTTCGTCCAAACTAGAAATTATTTATTTAAATTGAACTCATATTTGTCTACTGACAATGACAATGAAAGTTTCGATTTAGTATACTCAATTACTTATTTTTTCTAAATATAAATTTTTCTATATAATTCAACTTTCAAATTTAGGAATTTAGAAGATTTTGCTCTAAATGAAATCAAATTTATGTAAAACCCATCATAATTAATTGGAATAAAAATCATACAAAAACAATTAAATAATCAAGAACTCAAACATTAATTATAAGTAATAAAGAAAATATATAGCTTTAAATTAAGTACCTTCACCACAACTGAGCTTGACACTTTTAAAACTAGTCTGCGTACGCAAAAACTGAAGCAGAGTGATTGAAGGATCAATTTCAGCACTTGATATCTCAAATCTTTCTCCATTTACAGCAAATACCAAACTACTGTAACTTTCTATTTTCTTTTCCTTTTCCATTTTCTATGCATACAAACAGAAAATAGCAGAACAAAAAGGACAAAGACAAGAAAAAGATGAAGTTGCAATATGAGCTTAATGACTCTTACGCGTATATTTGTTACTATAAAATAGCTTTGGACTTTTAATCAAATTCAATCAATATTTAATTATGTTTTAATTACGAAAATTAAGATTAAACAATAGAATAATCAGTAGGTTTACCGTCAACATAGGTTGATGCAACATTTTTACTAAACAATTAGATGAAGATGAGAAGGTGAGATAAGGTTTAAGAAGTAATTGGGCTTTAATATATTGTGTTGTGTGGGGAAGATAAGGAAAGGAATATGACAGGAAGAGAATGAGTTTAAAATATTGAAGAAGTGTCGAGGATTACAAAGAGAATAAGTATTAAATATTGAAAAAAGAAGTCGTGAGGATGACATAGTTCCTTACGGGACCTAAATCTTAGTTAGTATAGTGACTGTTAATAGTAAAATATTATAAAATATTTCAGCGTAGAAATTCATTTATCACTGTGGCGGCCCAAGCCCGGAACTTTGATACGCCAGTGGATATGTCGCAGTGATTGTGGGCTACAGCGAGCGCCGCCAAGACGTGCCTCGACACCTGCGCGCTCCTGGCTTCGGCCAGCGGGCTCTCCATTCGACACGTCTTGAAACACGGACCAAGGAGTCTGAACATGAGTGCAAGTCAACAACCGATGAACACATAAGGCGCAAAAAAGCTGACTGGCGGGATCCCGTTGAGGGTTGCACCGCCGACTGGCTGCAAATTGAGAAAAAATTTAAAATGGTCCGATGGACCTTTTATATAATAATATCTAAATATTTCTTAAAAATTATTTTACTAGCATTTTGGTCGGTAAGAAATGCTAAAAGTATTTAAAATAATGTAATGGAATATAATCTTAAGTTATTATAGTAAACTCCACAGACGGCTCTATATATACAATGAAAAAACGTTTTTAAACAAGAAATTTAACATAACACTAAAATATAATCACAAAATTGGACAACAATATTGATTCTGGTTTGATGATTGATGCTGATGATGCATCATATACAACAAATTTGACAATTCTATAGCTAAAAAATAAAATTTTGCTGCCACCGTTACCGTTGCCATCATCATCATCCCAAAGAAACTAATCACTGATTTCCAGCACAACATCAATTAATAATATCAAAGTTATCCATACCCAACTAATACAGCTCTTCATGAGAAGTGGTGGGAGAAGGTGAAGACTTCTGAGTCTCTCATTTGAATCATTGCACCATTGATTGTATGTTATACTTTGGATACGATCAAAATGAAAATGATACTGCTTCAATGGATGAGGACTGATTCAACGTGAATAACACATATGTCAATGTAACAGAAACAAGTCCTCAAATTAGTAAGAGCATAGGCTAAGTTTAAAGGCCACGAGGGTTAGTTTCTTTACCTATTTACAAGTAATAATCGTTATAGTTGAGATATCCCCAGAAACAAGAAAGGCCAAACTTCCCATGCCTAGGGGACCTAAGATAACATAGATGTAATTCTTTCAAATTTTTGTCAAACTTCTGCTTTATGCCAAGCACCTGCAATAATGTGACAAGAACATAAGCTTCTCTGTTTCTTGGCATTTGGTCAACTTTTTGGCCTACGCTTCTTCCGAGTGCCAATAAATATGGAACTCCAATTTTAATGTACTAATTTATATGAATAGGAGAAAGACTTAAGGTAATGTTCAGTATGTTGTAATGCCATGTACTTTTGATTAAATTGCATGAATTTTTAATTTAAAAAGAAATTCACACAATATAATTGTGATTACATTGCATTACCATGTACCAAACATAGTACTAAGAGATTACCTGGGATACATTGATCTTAGGAAGTTTAGCCAATGAATCTTCTTGATCTGCTCCGACATCCCACATTCTAGATGTAAGACAAGAACGGAAGTCCAAGGCACATTGCAAAATGCTTTCTATGATGCGAGCTACTGACTGTGTTTCGTCAGATAAAAAACATCTGTGAAGATTTACATATGATTTTAAATCAGAAATACCATTATAAAATGACAAAATGATGTATAAAGCAAGAATACTGTCAACATTTGCCAAAAAAAAAAAAAGGAATATTGTCAACCGAAACATATTTAAGCATAGAATTCAAGAATTTCATTTATATATCTGCTAATGTATCACTCAACAAAGTATTAGAACCAGGAGCATAAAAATTTACAAACATGAGCATCCATAAGTTGGTTATATACTCCATCCCATTCACTTTTGCACAAAGTTTAAGAATCACACTTTCCTTAACTACCCGTATTTATGATTTATAATCAAGGGCATAAAAGGAAAACTGAAATAATTTTGGTCAAGTGGAAAAACAATCTGGGACAGCAATGGAAAGATGGGCTAGCAATATGGGACGAAGGAAGTATTTAGTATAGGACTGGGAGCAAGCTAACGTTCAGACTTCCAGAAAGATGATGTGAACTTACATGTGTAAGGAATACGTTAGATACTCCATGTGAACTGATTCAATATCCATCATATCTTTGACCTAAAATAAACACAGGAATTGAAGAGCAATGAGAGGAGAAAAGTGGTAGTTTGTACCGCCAAGCACAATGATAAAAATTTCATATCTTGTGTATTAAATGACCTATCCTAATCAATATTATAACATAATTACAACAATCATTCAGAATTCTCAAATACCATACATTGATATGGATCCTAAAATTACCCTATAGAATTAACGGTTTAACGCTTATGATGGAAAAGACATACATTTAAAAATTCAACTGAAATGAACACTCCGCTGAGCGTATACTTTCATCTCAAGAAGAACAGTAACGTAGGATGAAGAAAATGAAGTGAAGAGATGCATACCTTGTACGTTAGGTTGTGAAGAAACTGACACCACGATATATGAGACAATTGTGACTGCACATATTGTTGTAAGCTAGAGATGAAATGATTCACCCGGTGCCTGTCATACATTTAGACTATCAAAATACAAATTCGCCCATTTGCAAACTTAAACTCCTCGTTTAGATATGCTCAATTTAGTGCTCTGGTATGTTATATCTTGGCTAAATTATAAATTCAATAGTCTCAAAACAATATCATGATAAAAAAATAATGCCAAACCATTAGAGCTTTTGCAAAGTGCAATCTCCTAACCTTGACCAAATCTAACAAAAGGTAGGTTCCAGAAACCGAAGTTCATGCATAATCTGTTAAGACTTCTCCTTTATAAAGTTCAATGCAAGTTATTCAAGAAACTAAGTGAGGAAAAAAGTAATGATGCGAAATTTTATGCATACCTTATCTTTATCAACATATTAAATTGATCTACTTCCCTTTCATGTTTTGCATAGTGACTATTTTTATTAATGAAGTGCTTCAAATCCTGTAGAAAGACATACACATTGATATAAGATGAAACTATATCAAATTATATAATTACTTTACTTTTATTTTCCCAATATTTGTTCATTTAGGGTCTTGACCAGGAAAGGAACATTCTGAAATTTTTTATTTTCCGATTTAGTCCAGACTTATGTGTGGGATGAGATTATTACGAAAAACTAATTTTAGGATGATTTTGTTCCAAAGCTAAAATGGGGTGAAAATGTTATATTTTCAAAAGTTAAAGGTAAAAAAGTAACTTAGGCCTTAATTGTTCCATTTAGGATCTACCTCGATTGTATAACCCAAGTCCATTGGCATCTTGACAGACCCCAAAAATGCTAATAGTATGTCTCTTTATGTATGAAATTCAAAATAACAAGAGCCATAGATAGTACCTTTAACGAGCACCACACATTGGTCAGAGAAAAAACAGCAAGCTTCACTTGAATCAAGAAATTGAATATATCAGCATATATTTTCAATGCACTGGGAGTCAAAACAATACTGACAGGCCAATCGACTCGGTAGCCCAAACCCAAGAAATCAAAAGAATGGACTCCTGGCACGTTGACAAGCTCAGTATTAGTAAAAGAGGGAAGCAGAAAGTAAAATTAAATAGAAATGAAATAAATAAATAAACACACTCACCATTTAGTAATTAAAGATAAAAAGAGTTAAAACCCAAAATCTTATTCAAGGGTGTGAGAGAGAAGGGGAGGGGGGGTGCTGGGGCAAACATGTTTGGCAACAAGAATCAACGTTAATGGAGGCTGACAGATAAAGGAAATTTATCTAGTGGGTGTTTGGCATTGCTTGTGCTTCTCCTTTTGGCTTATAAGAAGTCCTATAAAAAAGCAGCATTTTGCTGCTTTTATAAAAACAACTTAAAAGCAAAAAACAAAAAAAAAGTCCAGACAAACAGGTGCATTTAGGTTTAAATAAATGGTTAAAAGGTGCTTTTTTAAGCAATGCCAAACACCCTCTAGATTTTCATAAGGGTCTATGGAGGTCACATCTAAAGGCTTATAAATTCAACATCACACAGTTGTCACTTGCCCTAAAACCTGGGCATTACTATGTCTTTGAACAGCTACAAGAACCATGCTAAAGCTATCAAGGAACAAGAATTCACCAATCGCAGATGTCGAAAGAGGCATAACATTGTTTCCCTTTATGTACACAAACAATCGATCCTTATTAGGATCCCATTCACATGAAGACCTCTGAACCGACGATTCGAGGAACCCTTGAATTTCAGAAATTCTTTGATCTGCCTCTGTAGCACACCATTTCTGTTGTTTCAAGTGGAAAAAGGAAATGGAGTTAGAAAGAACTAAGATTATTTGATAGTCCCAAAAACCATATGAATAGAAGTAAATTATTAGACAAAATTACATGACTCCAGAGGGACATGATGAATAAATCTGCCCAATCTGCTAACTCCATAAAATAGTACCGTCGTAGAGCCAGAAAATGTTCATGTAAATCAAAACCTTCAAGCAGCTTGATGGTTAATTTACTGACATACTTGTACCTATATCTTGTTAAGGAATGCAAAAACATGTATGCTATTTGATACCATACCAGGCATGAAAAGTAAACGATTGTGGAAATAAAGCAATGAAAATACTGAAAGCATAAGAATAATGATAAGCTAAGTGTGAATCACGAACTACAACAATGTTTCAATGCATGCATATACAGATTTTTTATTCTTAGACAAAATTAAGTACAATAGAAGGATACTGGAGCAAGACTTCCTGCAGTATGCATTTGTCAATAATGACATCAAGTGGAATCTCAAACAAGGATGACAAACTCTCTTTCTGTTCTCCACATCTTTCCTTTTCAATGTAACTAAAATTATTTAACAAACTCTCCCAACTTTTTCCATCAAAAACACTGGTTGAAGAAAGAGTTCCTTTGTCATCTCCCTTCAAGTCTAAGGGTGAGTGAGAACAAGACATTCCAACATTATCAATTGAGACATTATCTCCACCTGAGTCCAGCTGATCCTTCTCAGGATTCCTATCAGCAGAATAATCAAAAGGATGTTGAGATCCAACTTCTTGCCTTACACCAGCAGTTAACTTCTCTGCAGATAACTTGCTAGGATTTTCAACAGTTGAAAAGTCAAAGTAAGGCAATGATTTTCCATAGGGTGAGGTGAATTTCTGCCCAGGTTTGTTCCCTTGGTGAAAGAAAGCATTTTTTCTCAGCATTGGGTTTGCACTGAGGAAATTGCTTTGGTAATTAAGCTTGAGTGGATGTAACGTAAATGAAGAAGAAATATGAAAACCGGTACCAAGTTGATGATCACCCACATCTGTTTTGTCCACCTCCAGGGCTGACTTATATAGGATTGAACTCTGGTAATATCTATAACCTCCATCATCAGAGAAAGGATTATTTGGAAAGCTGAGTGACCAGCACTTATCAGTGAACCTACTTATATGTTGAGTATTAGATGCATATGACATGTTTGAGTTCCTCAAAACAGATGGCATAAACGTGTCACCGTGAGCCTTTGTCTCATGGTAGGATTGCACAAGATGCCTATGAGGGCAATTGTCCTGACAATTTTCAGGAGAATTTCTACTCTTGTCATGCAAAGTTTGAGTAGAACTTTCCTGTGTATTCTGCATTGGACAATTCATTGAAAACCTTAACAAAGATAAATATCTATCTTCCAGCCCAACCTTGCTACTAGGAGGCTCAGTCAGTTGTTCGACATCATTTTGCTCTTCAGAACTAAAAGATGAAGAATCAGATGCATCCCACCAATTGAATTCATCTACAGTATTAGAATGACTAGAACCTACTTTTTCAAGGGCCCTGAGAAGCAAATTACACCGGAAATAAGACAGCCTATCCATTTTGAAATAGGAAATTACCCATAGGGAGAAACAGCAAGAATATATACAGGACAAAGAAATGAATCAATTCTAGATCAGGAGGTACTTAAGGTCAACAACTAAACAAAACGTCAAAATATTTGTATAGTTGAAAGCTTCGAGCAATTTCCAAGAAAATTGCATTTCAGTCACAAACATATCGGTAAAATAAAAATAAAAACTAGGGAAAGGGGAAGAAAGATTACATGTTTGAGCTCCCTTGGTCAACATCATTCAAACTGAAGGAAATTTTATTCTCCAATCTCCCTCCACTATTACCAAAGATAGCAGAAACTGCACCCTGCAGAGCAACCAGAAAAAGGGAACTCTTCATGCAAGATGTAACAGGCTACTGAATAAACCTAGCAGATTCTGTGAAATGAATTAAGCAAAGGAATCAAACAATGGTTATCAAAACAATTCCAATTTCCCAATTGAGATGGGTTATTATAAAAGAAACAAAGGGCCACTGCAGTAAAAGACTGCTTCTGGTGAACGGTAAAACAAACAACAAAGTTGAACAACTGCAAGACTGTGCAGTAACACAATAATATATGCATTAACATCCATGCATAGAACAGCATGTGACACCAGCTTAAACAGCAAAGTCACAGAAAGAAACTGGAGGATCTAAATGAAGAAATACCAGTGTTATTGTAGGTTCGTCACATTTAGAGATTGAATAGGTTTATTGGAAGCTCATGTCCTTCAAAAAAAAAAAGTTTAATTGAATAAGCTATAAATTAGCTGCGGATATATGTCATTTATAAGTACAAAAAATATTTAAAAAGAAGGTAATGAAAATTTTGTACAAAAAATAGTTGCTTAAGAGGATTGGAATATTTAGTTTGTTTCTTGGAGAACGTTATTCAAATACTAGTGAAAAATTCAAATTGCTACCACAAATGTCATGACATCATAGCTCTACTATAATAAGAAATATCCAGCACGTACATCTATCAATCTATTCAAACTTGTCAAGAATAGCATAAAGCAAAGAAATATTAAAAGATCCATAGCATAGTGCTTTTACCTGTTGATATCTAAACTCCAACTTTGTAAACAGATTTCCAAGTTTGTCTTGCATCTTTCTGTAATAGTTGTTTCTCGCATCCACTATAGCTGCCAACTGTTCTTTGTTGAAAGTCATCGAAGATGCAAATACCAAACTATCACTTAGATATCCATTGAAACTTGGAAGAAAATCTTCAAAAGTGTGGTTGCCAGATCCAGCATAATTGCAAAATTCAAGCAACTTCTTCACCACTTGAAGTTGCTGACCGGTCCGGATAATTGGAATCAAAAAGTCCTTCAGAAAATGGGGAACAGCAACTCCATCCTGCTACCCAACCATAAATCAGAATCAACATTAACTTAAAATATTGAAAGTAAAGCAAGTATAAAGAGGCGTTGAATCCAAAACTTCCAAAATAATTTCAATAGCATTACCCTAATACTTGCCAATGGGAAGCCAAAACAGATGCCAGCTTTAGAATGCAGATCAATTGGTAGACTTTTGTCACATTCTACTATGAACTCTTCATATGGATCGCTAGTCTCAGCCTCAAATATCCATGATCTTATAAATCCACAATATGGTTCATAGGATTGAAGAAAGAGGAACTTGAGTAGAGCACGGTGAGCAGGATCAGCAATCTACAGAAAGATAGTTGCTAGCATGGTTCAGACAAATATAAGACACAACATGCTAATTCAGACTTCAGACATGATGTCCGTTCATTGTGAGTGAAGAAAAATTTCATATTTTTCTGTAAGACCGTATACCCTTTGTCAAAGGATGTTGCTTGAAAAGCTGCTAAACAAAACAACTAGAAATTTACTGAAATGCAAATCTTGTTGATGCCCATTGCTCTTTTTTTTTAAGAAAAGAAATATTGAAAAACTTTTAAGGTGCAGACCTGTAATTGCACATACAGATAACTAAGAAGATTCCCTCCTTTGTAGAAGCTGGCAAACTCCAAGGCTGCTTTTGCAGTTAACTCCTCCACAGAAGATGCTGAGAAGCAAAGAGCAATATTATATAGGTTGCATATATTACCAAGAGCTTCAATCTGAGTCCTCAGTTCTTTCGTGTGCAGATACACCTCCAGTAGAGTAACCTTAGAATGAACAATGCTCATTAGGCATTCTTCCTCGTCGAACTCATGCAAAGGTATGTCAACATTTGATGAACGCCTCAATCTCACAGATGCATGTACTGTATTTAGACCACAAATATAACCTTCTAATACCTTTCCTACAGCTACAGCAAATGCCTGATTAACTAGACTACAAGACAGTTGCTTTTCCTTCTGTACATCACTGTCACGACCGATTTGATTTGAAGTTTTCAAATTTTCACACACATATCCTGATGAATGTACATCTATATTCATATAAATAAAATTATCTAAAAATTTACGGAGAAGAAAAACAAGAACACCCGAGAAACCTATCGATTTGAGAATCTTTCCCAACGCCTGAGTGCTTGAAGCCCGATTCCATAGACTCGGAATTCGATGATAAGACCTATCAGCTGGTTCAGCACAAAAGGCAGAAGAAATTTTTTCAATACTAACAAGAGCTGATTCCACACCTTGCATAGCATTCAACGCTAATCTCACCAAACTTGCCTCCTGAAACCCAAAAAAGAAAAAACAACAAAATTATGTCTACAACATGAATGAACCATACAAATTATACACAACTTACAACTTAGTAGATCAAATTAACAATGTCTAAGAAAATTGAAATAGAAATCATAGAAATGGATTAAATTACATCTTCAACTACAATTAAGAAAAACTACTGATCCATTCATCGATCAACAATAAACACAAATAAAAGTTTGAACCCACTTACGGAAACGGAGGAAGGAAGCTGTATAGGGAAGGGCTGAGGCGGAGGAGGAGCGGAATTAGGTGGGTAGCAAGACGATAAATGAGCACCATTTTGAGAAGGGATGGATTCCCAATTCGTAGGAGGAAGCCATGGATCTTCAACTTTTAATTTCTCAAACAAAAATGCTAAGTTGGGGTCGACTGCCATTTTCGCTTGCTCAGTGCTCTTCGTGTGCTGCTACTGACCTTTTTTGAATTTACAGGCCGCGTAAAGCCACATGGAAAAGATGACACTACTTTCATAGTTTTCTTATAAACATTTAATTTCCATTAAACTTTTATTTCCATAGTGAAAAAATTGAAAGTGAAATAACATTTAATTTTTTACAAAGTGATATCTAAAAAATTATGTAAATAGTGGTTGATAGTGGTTGATAAATTAAATGATGCTTCTCCTCCTCCTTCCCAACAATGGTAGAAGTATTGGATACTTCAAACCCATAAATTAACTTTCAATTTTAGCAATAAATATGCAATTAAGCATATCGAATCAAAGCTAGAATTCTAAATATGCCTTCAAATTCATCGTTTCATCATTGTAACACTTTAGAAAAATGAAAATGAAATTTTGAGTCATTTTGACATTTTTATTCAACTTATTTCAAATTCAATTTTCTAACCATCGATCATGAAAAATACTATACTAATTGAAAGATATTTATGATAATGAATTGAATGGTGGTTTTAAATTTCAAAATCAACAACGAAGCTTAAATAGTGTAAAAATGAGAAAAACAATAGTTTAGTGACACAATAAATCACATTGAAACGATAGTGTGTTACTAGGAAATTCCTGCAAAAGGTAAGATATAATTATGTATTTGAAATCTAAAACCGCTATTAAACTCATTTCAACTATATCTTTCAATTGGTATAGGTATGTTTCATGATTGGTGGCCAAAAGGTTAAGTTTGAAATGAGTTGGGTAAATAGGTCAAAATGACCCAAAATTTCATTTCTATTTTTTCAAGGTATTACGGTGGTGTAACGATGGGATTGAAGACATATTTGGAGTCATTATTGTGTGAGCTTTGATTTAGTATACTCAATTGCAAGTTTTATCGCTAGAATTGTAAGTTAATTTTTGGGTTGGAAAAGTACACGAGTGGTCCATCTACCATTATTGGAACTTGATGAAAAAAGAGGGTGAGGGACCATTAGGGTAATTTTCTAACCACTATTTGTATAATCGAAGGACTGCTTTGTGAAAAACTTTAAAGGTGTTGTGACAAGGCATGAGAGGTAGACCGAGCTGGGCCGGTTATGAGCCTCTGCCCACCGGACCACGGTTAGGGGGGAAGTTGAATCTTAACCGGCCCGTCAGGCCACCAAACTGCCGGTTATTTTATTTTACTTTTATTTTTTTTTAAAAAAAAAAGGTTAACCAGCGGTTTAAAGATACGGCTCGGACAGTTCGTCAACGGTTCCGGTTCAATACGATTCACGGTTTGAAAATAATTTGAACTTTAACCGAACAGTCCCCTAACGATTCTAGTTTGGCAGCGAGTCAGGCTAGTTAACCTCTGAACCGAAACCGGCAGGCCAAACAGGCCTAACGGACCCATGCCCATGTCTACACGAGATGTCACTTTTAAATAATTCAAAAAACAATAAGTCATATTAAAACAAAAAGGTAACACTAGAGAAATTATAGAACGATAGGAGCATAATTATGTATTTTACCAAAGTTATATTATATCTAGTAAAAACTCAAAATTATTATACATATAATTCAAATTTAAAATAATGTAATATACACAAAATATGATATGTATTACTACAGTATAAATCATCCAAATATTTTGGTTCATAAGTGTAGCAACATTTTATTAGTTTTTTATCAGCCAAATTTTTATTATTACCAAAGAAATTTGCTAATTTAGCTTTTAATTGAAAGAAAATATTTCATTTGGAAATAATAGAAAAAAAAATAAATATTGTCATATTTGTATATGAGGCATTGTATTAGTAAATTATTTTAGTTTTCAATTTTTTTAAGATAAACGAAGTCATTGACCCGATTAAATAATATCGTGAGCTACACAATAGAAGTATGCCCTCTTCTAAGCTGAAAATGTGGTCGATAAAAATGGAAGTCGAGATCTTTACATTCTATAATCTTCACATTCTACTGTCGAGACAATTATATGATTTTTTTAATATATATATATATTATACATTTATTAAAAATAAAATTAAAATATTTAATCCAAGAGAGAATTTTGGTTTGCCTAAGCAAGTGATGATCAAAGAGTTGTCAAAACCTAAAGAAACAATTAACATAACATGAGAAAAAAAGAATAATTATTTTCAAAGGAAACAGTATCCAAACAAACTGTATAAGGAATAACAATTATTCAAAGCAAAATCCCTAATCTTTTATGTGTATAAAAACCTTCAAATCTCTTTCTTCTTCACAAACCCTAAAACAAGCTTAAAAACCCTCAAAAATGGATTCAACAAGGCAACAAAAGATGAACGTTGTTGAAGATTTTGACCCATCAATGGATTGGGTAAAAGAGCCATTAGTTGATACCCTTAGAGTCTATATTCCAGGTTAGTATATATATATTTGTTTATTATAATTATAATTATACGTTAATCACAATTAATTAACAATAATTATGTAAATTATTACAGGATTTAGAAAGGAACAATTGAAAGTTCAAGTTACTTCATCAAAACATCTAAGAATAAGTGGAGAACGTCAACTTGCAGATTCTAACAGAAGTATCCGTTTTCACAAAGAAATACCCATTGCATCAAATTATGATCCAAATGCAATTTCTGCAAGATTTGATAAAGGAATTCTTCTTATTACACACCCTAAAATTATAGCTCCAGCGCCTGAGCCACAGGTAAAACCACAACCTCCAACAAAGCCTCCAAGGCCACCACAGACAGCAACAGCAGCTGTGGAACCTCAAAAACCCCAAGTAAAACAAGCTCGACCACCTGCCGAAGCTCCAAAGCCGCTGCAGCCGGCTACAGAGATTAAAAAACCTCAAGAAAAGCAGTGGCAATCTCCTTCCGAAGCTTCAAAGCCATTACAGCCAGCTGTAGAGGCTCAAAGACCTCAAGAAAAGGAGCGGCAGCCAGCTGGTGAAACTCCAAAGTCGCAAGAAAAGCCACCCCAGCTGGCTGCCAATGCTCCAAAGGCTCAAGAACCAACACTTGCACCGGCGCAACCACCTAAGCTGGTAGACTCGCCACCACCGCCGAAGCCCGAGGAAGAGAAGAAGAAAGAAAAACAAGAAAATGAAAGTTATAATACAAATACAAATTCCGGTTGTTCATTAAGTGAACAGTTAGCTGCAAGTGGAAGCAAATACAAGAAGGTTCTTAGTGATGCAGTAATGGAGATCAAGAAAAAGAACCCAAGAGATTTGATTAATAGGGTAATGGTTATTTTAATTGTGATAATTGCAATTTATGCAATGAAATTAGCAGTTCATCAATTTGATAGGAAATCTCATGAGAATTAATTAATTAACTGTTTTAATTGCTTCATTGTAATTGTAAATTAATTAATTTCGTGTGTTATATTTATGCTTTTAATAATATAATAATTATGTCACATTTTCAGTTGTTATAAAGCATAATTTCCCTTGCGGGTGCCTTCAACGCTTTTCATTATTTTTTTATTTTTTTTTACCTTAATTTTTTTTCTTAAATAATTTTTAAATTACTATTTATTTGAAATAAGTTTCCTTTTGTGAGTTTTTAGTATTTTATAATGTTTTTTATGTGTTTGTATTATGTTTCTTTTGATTGGTAATTCAAAATGCAGTATAGATTGTATAGATTGTTAATTAGTAATTTGAAATATATGAAACACAAAAGTAGATTGTTCTTTTAAAAAAAAAAAAATAGTTGATTGATTTTATAAGGAGATTATAACTTAAAGTCTAGTTGATAATTTTACATGTTTCGGAGTCCGATAGGCGACATGTTCGTGAATTAAAGTTTAATTTCTCAAATTCACTTTCTGTGATGTAGTTATTAAAATAGTTGTCACATGTTTTACCTTATAACATATAACATATACATTTATTAATAAAATAATTCACAATGTTATTCTTATACAATATTTAACATAAACCTATTAAAAATATCTATACATGCAGATGGAAAGGAAGAGAGACCCTATGTTTCAGCTAACCGACCTGTGTAAATCGAGTTTGAAGTGATACACTTCACGCTATGAACTAACTTTGTCAATTGCAGTCAAGAACCTGAAACATAAATTGCGATTTTGATGAGTCGTATACTCAGCAAGTATAAACTACTATAAATTAAATTTGCAATATCAACAATTTCATAACAATGAATAATAACATCAATATGCACGTGTTTATGCTATATAATTTCATTTAATTTAATTGTGACACATCAAACCAAGTACTACACCAGAAATTTCATATATCTTATATCATATGGCTGGCCAGTATTAAGTTTTTGTATAACTCGAAGGTCCATTTGTAAAATCATATATGACCCGCGAGTCCCGCCTGTAAATTTTACAAATAGAAGGTCAAGATGCTCACAACTCCTTTATTAAGTCCTCTATAAATGTTTTTGTATGACATTTATATAACCATACGCATTATTATTTCAATTTTAATATAATCAATTGATCAGACTTCAATACCGATCTAACAAACAATCAATCTCTCAATCACAAATAACAAATCATTTCAATTATCAATTCCAAAGTTTATACTTACCTCAAAATCAAAACTGAAATCAGACATCGAGTTATTTTCCTCGCTCTCTTCCTATATTCGATGATCCTATATAATTCAATATAAATCCTTGATTTCCTCATTTATATTTCATATAAAATGAAATGCATGACTTTATATTTATTTTCTTTTTATCATATTAATAATATTTTAGAATATTTTTATTTCATTTAAATTTCAACTCCGACATATGTTTACTATATTTGAAATATTTAATAGTGCTATTCGTGTTTAATATTAAACTCAATTTATCGTATATTAATTGCATTCGACAATATTTATCATAATTTAATTTAATTAATTGACCAATTAGTCCAATTTATAAAATAAATTCTAAATTAAACCCAAAAGGACTCAATTGCATAAGTTTTAAAGTTTCTAGGGGTTCAATTGAAGTCCAGCAGTGAGTTCAGGGGTCAATTTACAATATTCATACTTTAATTAGGCGAAGAGACTTAATTGAAAATAATTAAAAGTTTTGAAAGACCCAATTCAATGTGCTCCAGAACTTCAAGGACCAAAATATATTATAATTTGGAAGGACTAAATTGAAAAGAATTCAAAATTTTTGGAGGGACTCAATTGCATAAACTTATAACTTTAAGGACCAATTTGTAATTTTATAAAATTCAGATACATAGAGTGAAAAATACCTCAAATCGTAGGTTGAGCTACCGTTTTGCGTCGTTTTCTTCGCGTTTCCCTGCAACCAGGTGTTGCTGTTTTTGTTGATCCGGTTTGGTTTTCGGTGGATTTGGATTTTTACCAAAACATTTTTAGGTGACAAAAACATTTTCAGTTTGTGCGGTGCCGAAACTAGTCGGTCTTAAAAACAGTTTTAGAGTCGCCACCCGATTTCGGGAAAAACCAATTTTTTGTTTTCAGAAAAATGACTCCGTTTATTTTTGAAAAAGGCACTGGTTAAAAAAATCAGAGTTCGGGTAAGGGGGTTGGGTACGTTAGTCGAAATTATATTTCGACTAACGCCCGGTATAAAACCGGCCTCTTGGTTTGTTTTTCTTTCC
>CANUEY010099860.1:0-64767 GCA_948099555.1 Croton setiger
ATATATATTTGTGATTTCAGATTGAAGCCAGGCCAGTGAAGAGGCTGTGCAGAATCCATAACACAATTACAGTGAATGGACAATTTCCAGGGCCAACATTGGAAGTAAGAAATGGAGACAGTGTTGTTATTACAGCTATAAACAAGGCTCAATACAATGTCACTCTACATTGGTATGTTATTATTCTCAAACCTATTTGAGTTTAGGATCAAGCAACTAAGATGCTATTTTTTCATTTGTAGAATAAAAAGAAAACAAGAAATTGGAAATAAATTTCTGTTGTTCTAATTTGTCACAATTGTTGTGTTGTGTGCTATTATTATACCAGGCATGGATTGCGGCAACTGCGAAATCCATGGGCAGATGGACCTGATATGGTGACTCAGTGTCCTATTCGACCAGGAGGAAGTTATACCTACAGATTCACAATTCAGGACCAAGAGGGGACTTTATGGTGGCATGCTCATAGCAGATGGCTTAGAGCCACTGTTTATGGAGCTCTCATAATCTATCCTAAATTGGGTTCTCCATATCCATTCTCTATGCCCAAGCGAGAAATTACAGTTCTTCTCGGTAATCAAAATTTGATCTAGTTATGTTGTTGAATACTATAAAACTAGAATCACGAGTCTGTAAAGCATTTTTATTTATGTAAAAAATGAAAAAATTAAATTCATAAAATTTTATAAAGTCATTAAACTAAACAAGCTTACTGTGCTTCAGGTGAGTGGTGGGATCGAAATCCGATGGATGTCTTGAGGCAGGCAATCTTCACAGGAGCACAACCAAATATCTCTGATGCTTATACCATCAATGGCCAACCTGGCGATCTCTATAGATGCTCCCAGAGAGGTTTGATATTTCTGCTTACTGTACTTCTTCAGATTATGCAGGCAATATTTTTGACTTGGGTTTCGGCATTGCAGAAACTGTGGTATACCCTGTAGCTTCTGGTGAGGCTATTCTTCTAAGAATCATAAATGCTGCTTTGAACCAAGAACTCTTCTTTACAGTAGCCAACCATAAACTCACAGTTGTCGAGGTTGATGCTTCCTATACCAAGCCTTTCCAAACCTCTGTGATCATGATAGCTCCCGGTCAGACAACCAATGTGCTCCTCACTGCTGATCAAACGCCAGCTCGCTACTACATGGCTGCACGAGCCTATAACACAGCCCAGGGTGCATCATTTGACAACACTACAACAACTGCGATTTTGCAATATACATCTGCTCCTTGTAATAGAAAGAATGGGAAGCCATCGCCGCCTCCACCAATCTTACCCCAACTCCCAGCCTATAATGACACAAACACTGCAACTGCATTCACTGCCCAGCTAAGAAGTCCTAAGCAGGTGGATGTTCCTTTCCAGATTGATGAAAACCTGTTTTTCACAGTAGGGTTAGGACTCATCAACTGCACAAATCGTAATAGCCCACGCTGTCAAGGTCCAAATGGGACCCGTTTCGCTGCCAGTATCAACAATGTGTCTTTTGTACTGCCAACAAGAAACTCCCTAATGCAAGCCTACTACCAAGGACAAAACGGTATTTTCACTACAGACTTTCCACCAGTTCCTCCTTTGCAATTTGACTACACAGGTAATGTGAGCAGAGGGCTATGGACACCGGTTCCTGGAACTAAGCTATACAAGCTCAAATTTCGTTCCAGAGTACAAATTGTCTTTCAGGATACTAGCATCGTCACAACTGAGGACCATCCAATGCATCTCCATGGTTACCACTTTGCTGTTGTTGGAATGGGCTTTGGCAACTTCAACCCAGCAACAGATACAGCCAAGTTCAACCTAATTGATCCACCAATTAGGAATACCATTGGAACTCCTCCTGGGGGTTGGGTTGCCATTCGATTTATCGCTGATAATCCAGGTAACCTACTTAAATCTGCAGTTTTAATACAGTGACTTCACAAAATATAATAATACCTCTTATTGACACGCTGATATGAAACAGGAATTTGGTTGCTGCACTGTCACCTAGATTCCCATCTGAATTGGGGTCTGGGTATGGCTTTTCTGGTTGAGAATGGACCTGGGCTGTTGCAGTCTGTACAGCCTCCACCCCTAGATCTACCCCAATGCTGACTTCACCATTAAAGGACGGCAACACAATTGATTTTAGTTCCCAGCAAATGGTTCTTAGTTACCAATAAAGTATTTGTTCGTGTGAGTCTAGAATCAAGGATTGTTATTGTTACTCTAATTTGTTCTTTTAGGTAGTGCAGTTCCAAAGAGGCTTTGTTGCACAAAGAAATTAGTTTGAATTTGATATATGTCATGTAACGTGTGTATCACTTAGAATCAAGGAAAAAATATCAATTTTATTAAGTTGACATATTTTTTTTCCTGAAATCATCCTGATACATTGAACTCTATATACCTTAACAGAATGGATGGATCATATCAAATGCTTTTTAGATGTACTCCAGTGAGCATATACACTTATGAATAATCACTGGGAACCAGAGACATGCTAGCAAAAATTGTGTGTTCTTGGAAATGAACAGATATGATAACTTTAAGACAAAAGATCAATTTGGTTGATCCAACTTCATTGGACACATGACCAGAACCGAGTTTTCATAAAAAATTATAATCACAAGACAATTTCTAAAATGTTAATAACTATAACGAGGAGGATATAATGCCATGTTAGCCCAAAAAAAGAGTACATTAGATTTCTTAAAACAGGAAAAGAAAACCACTATAATACCTACATGGCAACTGAATTTTACAAGTGCGATATGACTAAAGGAGCAGACAAACAATGATTAAAAAAAAAAAAAAACCCTGCTGTCTACAGGAAAAATCATATATTGAATGCTCTGGTCAAGTAATAAGGTCAAGTTGTACCTACTAAAATCTTAGGCAACAAATTTCTGACAACGAGTATCATCATGTATTTTCTGGCAACGAATCGAACAAAAGCGCATCCCACATCTAACACATGTATAGTTGGAAGCAAAGCCACAGACAGTGCAGAAATGTCGGCGGCAGGTGGAGCTTGGCGGTCCTACTGCTGCCCTCAAATAGGATGGAACATGTGGAGGCAAAGATTCCAAATTTGCCTGTTTGTGTGGGACTCATATTTTAAGCATACAAACAAACAATTTTTTTAAAAAAAAAAAAACACACACAAAATATCAGCACCTAGAACCTAACCTCATGTAAGAGCTCGAGAAAATTTCTTGGGGCTTTTCTAGCATTCTCAAGAGCTTTGGCTTGGCGAGTTTTGCGTTTAGTGCTCTTAGAATGTTTCTTTTGTAAATATCCTGCAATAATAGATCAAAGAATCATAACACAAAAACTATGCAGAAACACATGAGCTATGTTAACAACATTGTTAAGCAACAACATTATATCATATCCATTCATAATTAAACACTCGCAAGAAAAAAAATAAAAAAGATAGAAATTCTCATAATAATTAAGTAAATATACTAAAGAAATTCTAAAAGATATAAAATAAAGTAATTAAGTTGCAGAGACAAAAAGAATTAAGACCTTCATCATCATCATCAAGGGAAGCCTCATCATCGTCATTAGTTTCCACTGCTTCAATTCCTGTATAATCATTTTCCAATGCTTCAAGCCGAGCAACTGCTGCCTGAAAAATTAAGAAAAGAAAAAACATATAAATAATTTTAAACAATACATATCATCAATTCCAAAAACAAAGAAAAAAAAAATTTAGCACCTGAGTTCGATTGTCGCTACTTGCAAGAGCAGCAGCCATTTTCGAAGCAACCTTACGAGTTCGGCTAGACGTTCGCCGGTACGAGTTGGAAGCGTCATCGTCCATTTGCTGCAAAATCAAAATAGAAATAATCATTAATAAATAAAAAATAAATGAAGAAGAAAGAAATTAACTGTAATGTCAATAAAATCTAATCACCTCACCTCTGTTTTTGGTTAGGGTTTCAGAGAAATTGATTTGGAGGGAAGAATGAGGAAATTTTTGTTGCCAGTCACTGGTTATGATCGAGTTTCTCAATCTCTAAACGACGACGTTCTACTGTTAAGAGTAATGGAGAGTACAACCAAATTGCAGTACACTTTGACTTAATAGTACATGGGAGAAAATATTGATTTTTTTTATTTTAATTTTTATTTATTGAGCTTCACTGCATACAATTGACGCCTTAAAAACATACCCGAAATTAGCGCGTATGGATAAAGAAATAGATCCGCGACGAACGGTCGATAATCGGTTAACTGATCAGTATTTTACCATCATCATTCTGTATTAGTAACTGAAATTTTTTAACTTTATTACCGATTACTGATGCTGATTACCCATCGATAATTATCAATCACCCAATTTGTGAAAAATATATTTATTCCACGTTCAATTTCAAAACGACGTAATTTTGAGGAGTGAAAATTTAATTATTTTTTAGTAGTCAAAATTCAGTTATTTTTTCGATAATTCGGTAAATTTTTTTACCGACAATTTCAGAGTCGCCTATCGATACCGCTACCGAATACCGACAGTTATTATTGATTACCGATCGGTAAATATAAAATATAAAATAAACAAAGAAGTGAAAATTATTCTATAGTAAAAAAAAAAAAAAAATAGAATTTATCTTTTCCTAGTTACAATATCATATTTCATCTTCATTCTCATACACTAATCATATAAAGATTAAACAAAAAAAGAAAGAAAAATCACTATATAATTCTTGTAGCTGTTCCTCTCATGATTTGTTGATGTAACACTAAAACAGAAGCTGAACTACCAAAATCAACAGAAGCAACAAAATCACCTATCAAACCCAATTCTCGATTCTCACTCCAATTTGACAAACCTTGAAGAATGACTGGATTGATCCCTTGTTTCCTCCCCACTATCCATAAATCATTATCAGTACTATTCTTGAATGCTTGTATTGCTGCTAGTGTTTCTTCTCCATTCTTCACCACAATTTCTCTGTAAAACACTCTTTCATTTGATTCATTCTTTACCCAAAACCATGTCACAATCCCATCATCAAGTTTTTTCTCTATTTCATCATCTCCTTCCCCGTTTTGGGCGAGGAATCGTATTACTATAAGCGTAACATCAGGATTACTTACCATTCTATCAGCATATGCTAAAGCTTCTCTAGCATCTGCACCACCTAAGAAAAGCACAACATATTTTTGAAGTGATCTTCTTGCAGATGTTCCCACAAGAGGGTTTGCTGCATAGCCTTTGTCGACGAAGAGTCCAACTGAGCACGGAGCGTGATCAAGCACCCTCGAGCTTATGGACTGCATACCGTGTCCATGGCGTACAATTTCAGTGCCTGGAAGTGAGTCTAGCTTTCCTCTTCCATATGGTAGAATTATAAGAGAAGCTTTGTTTAACATAGCTAACTCACAAATCTCTTGGTACATTGTTCTTTTGACTGTAATTGCTGTAAAAAAATGGACTGTTACATACCCTTCTCTTGCCTCTTGGTAAATTCTCAAGGCGTTTTGGATGGTTTCATGGTCAGGATTGTTTAATGGTTTGGTTTCCATATATTCATGGTCTATCAAGATTGGGGTTGCTCGGCCTATTAGTTCGATGAGATGGATTGCGTAGATTGAGAAAGGACTTGTGATTGTTGGGTATGAGAATTCAAGAAGATCAATGAGGCTTGATACGTTTTCTTCATCATCGATACATACTACTATACGTAGCTCTTTACCTGGAGGATTGTGTTGGATTGTTCTTCTTTTGTTTACCATATATGGTTTTGTTGGATTGTAGAGCATACTTATCAATGGTGTGAAAATTGCTGTCATCGACATTGTAAAAACCACCAACATTGTGAACATTTGGAACCCAATAATCTGTTCAAAAGTTTCAAAAAATTGTTCGTTAGCCACTCACCCTTTTGATGAAGGTTCGAATCGAGTCAAAGACCATAACACAAGCAAGAAAAGGAAGAAAGAAAGGAAAGCATACCTTCTTGTCCATCCAGTGAATGAAAACCAAAACCTCAAATTGACCTCTTAAGTTCATAACCAAACTAAGAGTTAGGCTATCTTTCATTGGAATTTCAAAGTACAGAGCAGAAACCAGAGTAGAAATAAACTTGGTGAGATATCCAGTAAGCATCATATAAAAAAGCGGTGCCAAGTTAGACCATCCAAAAGCAGCCATTGCGTATACATTTGTAAACAAACCCATGAATGCAAATGCAAAAGGCATCAAAATCTCCATTATAATAGTCTCACTTCTTTCCACAAGTGTAGCACCTAAAGGAGGACCATCAGGAATAACTAGGCCTAACCACATTGGTCCATTAGCAATAGCTACTCCAAACATGTCTGTGAAAAATCCCATTACTAATACTCCTAATAAGATGAAAATCACATAATTTTGATTTACAGGTTTCCCTTCTGGGGTGTGATTAACAATCCAAACCATTCCTCTTCTGATTGGAATAAGGAAAAATGCCCCTAAAACAATCACAGAAACTAAGTACCATAAAGCACTTTGGATGCTATATTCTCCTTGTTTTAATGCCTCAAATCCAATTATAGCAAAAATACCAAGTGAGTCTCCTACAACTGCTGTGGACAATGCCATGCGACCCACTTCAGAGCTTAGGAGATTTAGCTCTTTAAGAATAAGATGAATTACAGGAAATGAACTGAAAGCTAAGCACGTCGCAACAGCTCCAATTCCAGAAACTTTAGCAAGATCTTTGTCCATTTTGGGTCTCAAAATAGCTCCCATTAAACCCGATACGAACAATGGACAGAAAACTCCAATCATTGCAGTCCATATATGTTTTCTTCCTGATTTCCGAATTAAGGTCATATCCATTTTCACTCCAGCCAAAAACATGAAATACATAAAAGCCATTACTCCTACATTTCTTATCAAGAATTGGGCATTTTCTGGTAACACATTTACAGCAAAAGTTTTGTTGGCTCCAAGAACGCTTGGTCCAATGATTATTCCACCCTTCAAAATCATTAAACCAATGCATAAATTTAGTAAATCAAGAATTTAAACAAGTGCAAACACCCACATCTTCCATTAATCAATTAGCATTTAACAAGTAAAGAATCAAATTAACATTAAGAACAAGAAAAAAAAATCAGAAAAAATGAAGGAAACAACTTACAATGATATCGGAAACAACTCTAGGTTGCTTAAGAGGCTTGAGAAGAACACGAACCAGTCTAGAAATAAGAACAATCAAAATAACCTCAAGTAAAAAGAGACTAAAAGAGTAATCCAAAGGGTTTTCACCATAAAAGATACCTAAAGGATGAGGAGCATGAATTTTTTCACAAATTACAGTAATTTGAGGAATAACGATTTCAGGTTTAACGACGGCCATGTTATTATGATTATTGTTGTTGTTATTATGATGGGATTGTTGCAAATCATCATCTCGAATAATGGAAGGATGATAAAATGAGAAAACCCTAACCATGGCAATTACAGCAAAGAAAAAAAAGAAGCATGCCAACAAAAATTTAGAAACAGATACTTACATGGATGAACAAATTGTGGATGCCCTTAAATTTTGGTATGCGCTACCATTTTCTTCTTCTATTCTAAGATTGTTCATCTAATTATTATTAATTTAACCTATAATTAATGTTTTCCACTCCATTAATGGTAGCTATTTTAAGCTGAGGGCTATCAATTTCCATACATATATGTGATAGAATAATTAATACGAATAAACCCATGAAAAAAATAAATATACGAGTTCTCTCTATACCTGTCATGTCCAATTATTATCCCCTACAACTTTTGCTTCCATTATAGAGACGAAGAAGACAAAATATAAGAATATTTTCTGGTAATAATGGAGTAATACTCTAAGGAATCCATTACCCATCATCATGACAGTGGGTGTTTGTCATAACACTTTCTCTGATTCGAGGGTGTTTGCAGTAACACCCTCGAATCACAAAAAAGAGAAACGACCGCATGTTCGGATTTGAACATGAATAGAAAATCCGAACTTAATCCGTAAAACTCTCGAGAGAGTAATGATCGTAACATTTCTTACTAGTCATCAACTACATGAGAAGTGGGAGTTACTGTAAAAAGCAAATTGTCCAGTAAATTACATGCAAAATAATATCACAATGTTGGTCTGCGTATCAATCCAACCCATATGTCGTTTTATTTGTCCCCAAACAAATACGACACACTTTGTACCCTAAAGTTGTATCAAATTTTGGGTTATAATGGCCAACCACATGATTTCTCTCTCTCTCTCTCTCTCTCTATATATATATATCTTCTTCTTCAAGTCAATATCATTATCATTACTCTTCAGAAAATAAAATGTATGATTGAATAAAAATTATATTATAAAAATTAATAAAATAATAAAAAGAAAATCTAACTCGTGAAAATATTTTGTAATTTAATGAAAAGATAATGATGAATAAATTAAAAAAGAGAAAGCGACGAGACAATGAGCTGAAGGAGTCAACATCCTACAGTAACTAACACCTGCAAAACCCTAACCTAATGCTCTTAATTTTACGTACAGACCCACTCCATAGCTAGGGTTTGCCTTTCTGCTTCACTTTCACCTCTTAATTTTCCAATTAATACCAAAACAACCAGACCCTGTACTTCTTTTAATTCCTCTACAAATCAAGAAAAGAAAAACCCTACTATTGATTCGAACCGGATATTACTGTTAAATTCGAGCCGGACATAATCATTAAAACGGATAAAACTCTTCATCGGAGATTACTGTTAAGTTCGAGCCAAACATAATCATATCATTAAAACGGATAAAACTCTTCGTGCTCTGTTTTAACGCAAATGCAATAACAAAAAAAAAAAACTATGTTTTACATAATAAGATTTTGAAGTTTCTGTCTTTTCTTGATCATGATAAATAAATCCTCTGCAAAACATGGATTAATTGCTAATATATATTTATAAGCTAAATTAAGTAATAAATTAAAATATAATTTAATAAATTAAAATTTCCCAAAAAAGGGTTATTGGAAAAATAGAAAAAATGGAAGTACCAAAATAGAAGTTACCAGGTTTTGCCTTTTCCAAGGCATTCTTCTCTAGATGTAACCTAGAAACTACAAATATTTACAGGAAAATTATATAAAATAAATAGTAATTAGAAAAATAATAATAAAAATTAAACATAATTAAGCTTTCATTATGTATTAAATAAATCTAATTATATTGTTATATTCTCCTTAATACACATACCCAGAAGTGAATTTGGTAGATCTTTGAAGCTGAAACTGCACCATAAAGAAGTAGGAAGAAGCTGTGAGACTCAGGATAGATAGCGCCACCATTAACAAGTGATTAAGTAATAATTAAGCAGTAGTAATTATGCATAAATAATTAATTACTGGCAGTGGCGCTATCCCTCCTGAGCTTAACAGAGTCTCCCATACTGATAATAACCAGAGAATTCAACAACTTTGAATCTCACTGTACAACTCATCACCTGGGGAGGAAGAAGAAAGAAGGAGGGTTTGTTTCTTTCTGTAGATCTTTCTGAAATTGGTGGGGTGGAAAGAAGATTGTTTGTAGGAGTATTTATAATAGAAATAAGTACTTTTATTTATTTTTTTATTTATTTATTTTTATATGAACATAAATTATTTTAAAGTGGAAGGACGGTTTTTTTTAAAAATAATTAAATTTGGTAATTACATTTGGCAAAATTTACTATATCTAATGGAAAAAAAATAATGATAAATATTACTATATTTTAAAATTAATATATATATAGATATATTAGTAAAATATTGATTAAATCAACTAAATTATATTCACTTTTTATATTTTGTTAAATAAGAATATAATAAAGGTGAAAATAAAATAATTAATTTATAATTTTAATAAAATTTGTAAGAATATATTCCAATATTTTATTGATATAAAAATGTGAAAAAATATCAATTAATTGCTCTAAAAAATATGAAATATGTGATAGTTTAATTTTATTACACCTAAGCACGATACTCCGGACTCCTAAAAAATGACCTTTAATCCTTTACTTTTTCAATTATTGCATTTTTACCCCATAAAATTCCTTATTCTTTCAAATTGTGTCTTTATGTAATTTTGACTCAATCCTCCATCTCGAGCATTGGATTTCAATCATATTTCTAGGTTTCTTTCCTTTATTTAAGCTTTTAAATTGCAGGATCACATTTTTATTTTTATTTTACCTGCTTAATTAAGTCATAAAAATTTTATATAGTTATCGCTTTAGCGCTTAATTTATATTGAGTAATATATATATGTATATATATACACAAAATATGCTAATAATTCAGTTTATTTTCGCATCTTTCGATTTTACGTTCATTAGTAGAAGTTTATACCAATTTTTAGTGACATATGCACTTATAACTTATTTATATCATGCTAAGACAATTAATTAGTTAATTAACTTTTTTTATATACTAATTTGGTAATATATAATTAGTTTTTATTAGATTATATATAAATTTTGAAGTGGGAAATGAAATTGTTTGGACCGATGAAAAAGTAGCAAGCTTTATTCTAATAAAAATGGTCAAAACAAGGACTTAAGTGTAAGTTTAGTGCATCTATGCCGGACCCCTTTGCTTGCATTCTACTCTTTTGCCCCAAATTTTAAATGTTTATTTTTGTTTAACTTCGTTCACAATGATTTTTTATACCTCATATTGTACTAAATTGATTTGGTAAAAAATCCGAAGAATTTTGAATAAGCCAGTTCAGAATAATTCTGATAGGTCGGATGACCCGGATCAGATTAAATCGATATTTTGAGCATATCTATTTTGAAATTTGACTTTTTTTATTCGAATTTGGCTATTATTATAAGGGAAATTTAGCTATTATTATTATTATTATTATTATTTAGTTTTGAGTATATGACAAGAAAGGGTGTAAACCTAAAAAGGAAACAGAGAGCACCTGATCCGACTGGTGTCGCGGCTCCACCATATAATTACTCACATGCACCATACATGAGTCGTATACCCACAATGCCACGTGTCCTTTTATATATCTTCTCTAAATTTGGCCCTCCCTCTTCATCCTCATCCAGCGGGCTCCTTAGCCTGCTTTTTTATTGCCTTCACTATTTCCCATTTCTGTTTATCACTTTTCTTTTTCCTCAAATAGTTAGTACGAGAGGAAACCATGAAAATAGACTTCACACCTTAATCATTAAATTAATTTTTAATTTTAATTATAATTTAATTTTTAGACTTTTGCGTCTAAAATAATTTAGTTTCACGGTTTTTTTCAAAATTATTTTTTCATCCATTTTTTGTTTTTTTGTTATTGTTGGATTTCGTCTTTAAATCAATAGATTTCAGAGTATTAGAAAATTTGCTTTTAATATTTTTAATATTATTTTTAACAAATTAAATGTAGATTAAATTGTTATTGTCCATTGAAAAAAGATTGGTGACATCCCTAACCGAGACTATATTACTGATTTAATTTATAGTAGTTTATACTTGCTAAGTATGTGATTCATTAAAATCGCAATTTATATTTCAAGTTCTTGTTACACTTGTCAAAGAGGACATAACGTGAAGTGTAGCATTTCACACTCGATTTTTACAAGTTAGTCAGTTGAAACATAAGACATTTCTTCCTCATTGTTGCATCCACATGTATTGTTGTTTTTATTAGGTTTATATTAATAATGTATAAGTATGACACTATAAAATATGTTGTTATACATGTAAATGCTATATGATATAAAGTAGAACATGTGATAACTATTGTAAATTATAGTAAATGATGTGTATATATATATAAAATATGACTTGTTTAATAAATGACACTTATAAGGATAAGTTGTCACACTGGGCAGCCACCTTCAATTAAAGGAAGACATCACAGCTATCGGAGCTTGGACAGAATAATAGAGACTACCAATTGACACGTCTTTCTCCAACAAACCAAATGGGGCTAGCCTCATTAACTAACGTTGTTGTTGGCCAATGAAAACGAAGGTTGCAATTTATGTAGCCGCCGATGTTGATTCAACAGGCTATGGTGATCAGACAACAAATCTCATACTTCCTGTTTAAAGCCCGAGCAAACACAAGACATTTGTTATTAGAATCATTATCGTTTGTCAAAAGAAAATGTATAATCAACTGAGTTACGTGATCTGATATTTTTCGTTAAATTCGGTGTTTTAATGTATAAATGAGAGCCGAGTTCTGAATGATCTTAATGAGAGTCTTAATTTGGTACTCATTTGTCTTGTTTTGAATTTTGTAGATGGAAAAGTTCATTTTTATCCTTATTAGAGGTCGAAAATGACTACTTTATTCAAAAAGTGTAAGGACAAAATAGAGAGTAAAAAAATTATATTGTATAATACTTCAAAATCAAGAACAAAATTATAATTAAGTGACATATACTCCCAATTATTATTTATAATATATGAATTGTTCTAATAATATAATATAAATATATATAATTAAATACAATTTTTTTTCTTAGTGAATTAATAACAAATTTCAATAGACTTGACAAAATTCATTTGCCTTCAAAAACAATAATATATGTCTTATAAAAAATAGATAAAGCATCTGACATCAAAGCACCAGTGGTCTAGTGGTAGAATAGTACCCTGCCACGGTACAGACCCGGGTTCGATTCCCGGCTGGTGCAATTTTTGTTTTAAATTTTAAGCGCTTCGAATCGTTTTAAGCTGGATCGATTGTTTCAAAAACTATTCTTCCAGCCAAACGGCACATTGGCTAATCTCTTCACATCTCCATCAATGAACGCTTCCTCTTTATCTAATGCCAATATCGTTGAAGGTGATCCTTTTCTTTTTTTTCAGTTTAATTAATTTAATATTTTGAATATAATTGATTAATAATCCTTTAGCTTATTGATCTATCAAACACTCGATGTGTATAATCACAGACCGCAATAACAGCGGAAGCGATTCCGATGCGAGTCTTGATTTAGCGCCTCAACACTATCAACCAATCTCAGCTGTCGACGACGAAGATATCGATCCGGATAACTCCGATGAAGAACACTATAGCTATTCTAGAAGCAACGCGGAGAATGGAATCTCATCTATTCAGCTTAACGGCGATGTGGAGGAGAAGAGTAGCAGCGATGGAGAAGATGAGGATGAGGAAGTGGAGGAGAGAATTCCAGAGGAGTCTGATTCGGCTATATTAACGGCTTTTAGAGAGGATGAGAATAGAAGGAATGCGCCGTTGACGGCGGAGAATGCGACGAGAGTTAGAGAAGCAATGCGTGGGATATCGTTTGGAGGATCCGCTCCTGATTGGGTGGGTCGGGTTCCTGAGAACCAGTGGATTCATCAGCTTCGACAATTAAGGCAACCTCCTAGACCTCCAGCTTCTGTTCAATAATAATCATTTGTTGATTTGAATTAATTCTTGAATTATTAGACTTGTTTGTGTTAATTATGATCTGATGATCTTCAATTTTTACTTTAAATCAACTTTGTTATGATTTACTCTCCAATTTTTTATATTATTAATTATTATTTTAAGAGGTTTGATAAATTCCAATTATTTATAAATAAGGTGTTAAAATTTTAAACTATTCACAATTTCAATAATTCGGAACCTATTTTTCCCATAATTCGCATACTGGATATGAGAGCTTGTGATAGTATATAAATTAAAGCTTGTGATAGTATATAAATTAAAGACGAATAAGAAATAGAGTTTTAGAGTCAGATTTCCTATTTAGAGTTCGCATAATAAATATGCGAACTCATGTTCACATTTCAAATTTAAATCATTTTTTTTTTCACTTTAAAAATTTTAACTATATTTGGAAATCATCTGATAAATACCTCTGAAGAGATATTAAAATGTCTTAATACAATTAATATTATTTTCAAAAAAAAAAAAAAAAAAAAAACATTGGACTAAAATTTATCATAAAATAAACTAATAATGCATATATATTTTAAATATGTGCTTTAAAAAATACATCCAAAATTGAAGGTTGCTAATAATACTCAGACAAATTGCACACTGTTTGGCTGCTTGTTTTCGAAATAATTCGTATCTAAGTTAGCTTTTTCACTTCTGGATTGAAACAAAGGTACAATATGCCAAATACTTATCTGCTATATTGCCCCTCTCAATCAAGCACCTATGTTTTCGATTTCGGCAACCCTGTCCATTCTCTTTACAATGCCAGCAATAACCTGAAAACAGTTATTCCAAATGAATAGTGCAAACATAAGATCTCGGGGATTGATGATATCGGAAAAATTTGCAGTTCATCTGTAATTCAACAAGTTAGGAATAATGGTACCTTTCCGGGTCCTAATTCGTAACCTTTCTTCAGGCCTTTGGTTAGGAGAGTCTTCACTGTTGTTTCCCATTGAACAGGAGAAGTAACCTGAAATATTCAAGTTTAGAATTCAATTGCTGTTTCTGGTTTTAAGATGGCAAACTAAGTGGCTGTTTGACATTACTTGTGCTTTTATCTTTTTAGCTTTTAAAAAGCACTTATAAAAAGCAACATTCCACAGCTTTTATAAAAATAGCTTAAAAACAAAAAAAAGAAAAGTCAAACAGGTAAATGGCTGAATTTTAAGTTAAAAACACACCCACTAACTTTCCTGCAGCTTACCTGGCGTGCCAGAATATTCTTGATTGTGGCCGGATCAGCATGTGGCTGAGCATCAACATTGGATATAACTGGTATTCTGGGGGTTTTAATTGCGGTAGATGCCAATGCAGCTTCTAACCTTGAGACTGCTGGTTCCATGAAACTGGTGTGGAAAGCACCAGCAACAGCTAGCCTTACCTAAGATAAGTTATTGTACATTGTCATTTTGAACACAAATATGGCATGAGAAGGAGAGAAAGAACTATTATGAATTAGGGAGAGAATTACTGTCATTCGAGCTTTAAATGACTTTGCCTTCGCTTCTACAGTTTCTACTCCCTTTACACCTCCAGATACAGCATAATTACCCTATAAAAACAAATTTATTCAGTTGCACATATATATTAAATTAAAAGAATATAACGGTACAAAAGTTCCAGATAGAAGATAAACATACAGGACACAGGTAATTTGCAATTTGAACTTTCTCGGCTTCATCAACTTCTTGATTGGCTGCATCACACAACTCTTGCACTTTGTCAGAGTCTAGTCCTATGACACTAACCATGGCACTTTTTGCAGCATCAGCAGCTTCCTGAAGGCAATTTTATAGAAAATGTTGATTAGGGGGTCTCATGTAGGTTTTAAATTAGATGAAGTTGAAGATATCAATTAGCCATCTACCGACTACCTACAGACGCTTACCTGCATTGCTTCACCTCTCAGTTTGACCAGCTTGAGTCCGTCCTCAAAGCTTAAAATAGAAAAATATAAATATAAGAAAAAGAGAAATGGAGAGGAAGCATTTGTGTATTCTAAAGAAGAATCAACTAACTCCATATTGACTGGGTTCAGATCACCCAAAACTGAAAATATAGAAAGACAGCTTTAAATTCAGTCAATAATGATCTATATAAGGTAGTCATCATGAAAATATAAGATCTCAACATAATAAATGAGAAAGTGGATCCAAGGAATTGGTTAATGGTTATGGAGCATATAAACTAATTTTTGTAGACTCATGGAATTGGGTGAGGAGCTTATAAACTAATTCTTGAGAGTGTATAAATGTTTGATGATGATTCATCGATTAAACCAATTATCAATCATAGGAACCCAATAAATGTTTCATTAAGACAGAAGCAGCTCACTTGAACGCTCCTGCAAATGCTAGAGCGGTATATTCTCCCAAGCTGAGACCACAAGTGACATCAACAGAATCAATTATCTGCTGGCCTCCATCACGGGCTCGGAGAACCTCAACTGCTGCTAGACTTGTTACATAAATAGCAGGCTGCAAACTTGCAAAAATTAGACGAGCTAAATTATCAATTGGATACATTATTGAAAAAGCAGAAGCCTTTAAGCTTGGTTTTTCAGATTCATTCAAGTGCTCAAGCTAATTAGCGCCTTGGAAGATCAATCACAGAGGATATTTTATTATTTCAAAAAATTTGGCATTTTATTGAACCTTTTCAGAGACTTATATTTGATGCAAGGTTAGTATGGTGCAAGGGGTAAAAGCTTAGTGTGAGGCAAAGGTGGCAAAGCTGGACAAACAGTACCTGGCTTATCACAGTTGAATCCAGCTTGTCTTTTGGACCACTGGTGCAGAGCTCTAGAAGATCATACCTGCAAGCTACAACTGCATCAATATCACCAATAAAGACTTCTTAACAAAAGAGAATAAGATTTTAAACTGAAGATGTAACTTTCAAATTAATGAAGGTAGAAATTATATATCAATGTGATTAATACAATAAATAAAAAGCTTCAGCACCCTAATATGTCATTAGCTTTCTTGTACAAGTCCGCCGCGGCTGGCACACTTTGAGCTTCTTTTCCCATTCCAACAGCTTGTGCACCCTAAAAATTATTAAGAGACAAAAATGTTAACACAATTATATATATTATGAAAGAAGGGCATGGTTCAGTTCTATATAATTCAAAGTTTTAAAATTTCTCTGCTATTATTCCCACTTCATCTCAAACTTATAATCCATTTTTATTTTAGTTATATTAGTATAACTGCATTAATCTTTCCAGTTTCTACTATATCAATCTCTAATTAAATGATTTAAGACTCCATAATCTGAATAAAACACTTGATCAATGCTAATTATATGTATTAGCATCTATTTAGGAAAAAGTTAAAAAACTAAAACTAACCTGACCGGGAAACAGAAAAGCATAGTTAGGCTTGTAATCGGCGAATAAAGAATCATCAACAACAGTAATTGTCTGAGATCCAACAGAAACACTCATAAAAACCCTAGATCGAGCGGGATTTTTGATGCCGAAGCTTCGAATTCCATTGGAATTGTAAGCAGTGAAAGAGAGATTTCTGAGAGAAACGGAAGGAAGAGCGAGAGAACAGGAAGCCATGGTAGATGAATGTGGAAGAATCAGAGAGCGATGAAGGAGAATGCGCATACGATTTGATAGAAAAAGCAGGAGGAAGAAGAAGAAGTTGAGTAAGTTTTAGCGGAGTTTACAAAGAGAGACGTTGGAAACGGCTTGAAAACATCTAAGAAACTAGCCAACTGTCACTTGTTTTTATTTTTATTTTTTATTTTTTTTAGGATTTTAATTTTGGAAAATAAAATTAACCATTTTAATAATCAAATTCAATATTCATATTTTATTATTTTATTTTTTTAAAAAAATATTATTTATAGAAGAATTTTACATTTATAATTTTTTTTCTAAATATAATTTAAATTTTAAATTAATTTCAGACCAAATTAAACATCTAGTACAATTCGAGAACCAATTGAGACTATTATTCAAAATAAAGGACTAAATCTGCAAATATTCATTAATCAAAATTTAAATTAATTCCCGACTCTAATGACTGTTTTTCGAATACTCTCAAAATAACGTCGTTTTGTATAAATATATATATATAATGACGCCGTTTTGAGAGTGTTTGAAAAATAGTTCATCGGTTAAACGAACTATAATTCGAATATTTGAATCAAATATTATAATCCAATAATAATCGAACTGTTCGCGAATATTCTGGAATAGTTGCCGAATCGAATTCGAACTTTTAATTGATATTCGAGTCGAATACGAATCAGAATTCGAACAACATGAATACCTAAACGAACTCGAATTGAACCTATTACTGTTCGGTTCGTTTACACCCCTAATAACTGTACATATACAATTATACATTTCCCCATATCAAAAAAAAAATTATGTAGCAGTAGCAGTGTATCCCTCTGGCCAAAATCGAACAGAAGGATGATTTTCGCGTAATCCAATGAAATACAGTCCTTTTGATTTTCCTGTTAAAACATAAAACAGAAATGGAATCATCATAATTCACTGAATATTTGTAAACAATGATTGAATCGAATGAAGGTTCATTGAAATTATGGGATAATAGAATGATTACCTGGTTAATTAGTTCATTAATTATCTGTTGTTTATGTATAATCAGCAACCTGAAGTTCGCGAAATGAATCCTGTCTGCTCTTTAAAACTCTTGCTTTATCACCTGTTATTTCAAGCACCTGAAGAGCAACAGAAATGGCATTAAGCATTAAGCATTAAGCATTAAGCAATAAGCAACAGAAGTTCATATTACTTCTGGTCTTGCATTAAGCATTCCCCTGGACATTCCAACATCAATGCACCAAACGCCACCATTATGTTTACTGCAGGAAACATTTGTTTAGAAATTATAGAAAAAGAAATGTAATTCTGGAATGAAAATGGAAAAGTTAGTTACCAATCTATCCCGAATTCTTGAGGAGTATGTCCGACCACCATTGCTGTAGCTTCTGCAGCTTCCAAAGTATCCTCTAGAATGGAAAGTACCTAGTAACCAAGCAAAAACTTAAGCACATTTTTAAAATTTTTGAACTGATTGTTTGAAAAGGAAAGGCTTTCTTGAAATGGTTAATTACCTGCTTACTCTGATAAGGTTGCAGGCCATACATAAGATCCCTTGAGTATATTCTGTTCCAAACAACACTGTCGTAGCCTTTAATGGCGAAGAAAGGAATCTGAAGATGCCCTTTCATCCATTCTGATACTTCTCTATTGATCTTCTGTATGCCATATGAAACTGCAGAACAAACTAATGAGCCTATTGGGTATTTCTGCCATTGTTAATGCTAAGAAAAGGACCTTATAAGTTCTACCATGTTCTGGAAGAACTCCACCGTGACAGAATAACCAATTATTGACTTTAAGTACAACCGGATGCCTCGCCAGTTCAAGTGCCAGTGGCCCGCCTGGTTTTAACAACATTGATCTGGCACTGAAACCCTTTTGTCTCTGTCAGATAATATTATGGCCTTATCAGAAAAGGAAAGAAATAAGATAAAAGATCAGTGATATTTGTTAAAAGGATTGTTCATATTAGTACCTTAACTAGATTGAATGAATCCCAATAGTTTTGGGAGGAAAGTTTTCGATTTTTCTTTCGCTGTTTAGCCTCACCAATCCAACCAAGAAAAGCATTTTCCCAGTCATACTTACAGTTTTCCAAGTATGCAAGGAAATCAGCACATTCATCATATCCGCCTGACTCGACATATCTGAAATCTTCTTCCACATTCATAGTCTCATGATTCCCATTGATCTATTGCAAATTTTATCCAATTGGGTTCATAAAAAACTTGTTAATATGATCATAATGCTTATATGAACTGCTTAATCAAGACAAATACTATGATAATTTTATACTTTCTGCTTTTGGATTACAAACCTGGAAAACAGCTCCACCCTGAGCTCTTGCTTGAATATCCAATGAACGAAGCAATGACAGTATAGCTATTTCATCTTCACCTCGATCAAGTACATCTCCAAGCTGAACCAATACCTATATTACAGAAAAAGAAAAATGGTAGTTTAAATTAAGGGAGGAGTGGAATTTGAAAAAAATAAAATAAAATTTCCTTTTGAGAAAATATGAACATAAGCATACTGTTTCTCCACCAATCCATAAGTCTTCTCCATCAGAACTCAAGACACCAGCTACCTGAAGTGCATGTCTAGTTTGGTCAAGATCTCCATGAACATCTCCAACTACACATAAAGAAAGATTCATTCAAAAGATTTTGTAAAAAATGAAAAGAATTTACACCTCTTTGATAACTTAGAACACTGTATAGGGCAGCACACTAGCACAGCACAGGAACTATGAAGAAATGAGATAAAAGAACTAACCAGCAACAATTCGGCGACGGGGAGCAGAGACATAAGTAGGAGGATCTCCAATAATAACTATAGGCTTTAAGGGTTTTCTGGTGCTATCAGTACACAAGTCTTCATCAGAAATTATGACACCAGCTACCTCAAGTGCATGTCTAGCTTGGTCAAGCTCTTCATAAACATCAAAATCATGGATAAGAATTATGGAAAATAAAATCATTTAAAACATTCAATTTAGACCTGATAAGGTTAACTGGTACATCTATAACTTCCCCATCTCTGAAATGCATTCATTTGACAAATGTAAAGGAAGAAATTGCAGAAAAACTTAATCGATTTATATATTCAGGGAAAGTTTCTATAGGATGCCATTATAGCAAAATCCTTTATTCCAAAATCTGCTCTGACTCAGCAGAGTAATATAAACATAAATTATATTAATGATAGCCAAAAACACTTAAAAGGTCATATGATAGTTAATTAGTGGTAAACAAGGTAATTAGAGTATACTTAACAATGAGATCAGTAAATTATCATCCTTTACAGGAAGTATTAAGGAATCAAGCAATACAACTAACCATCATCATCAATTGGGCTAGAAGAATCTCCATTAAAAACACTAGACTCTGAGGGTTCATCACTGCTACTTCCATTGACGCTAAAAACAGTAAAAGAAGAATATGTGTCTCTGAGTATCTGGGAAACCTTTGGATTTAAGGGTTCTAAGGCACTACTTCCATTGAAGCTTAAAGAAGAAAAAGATGAATACTTTTCTTCTAGTTTATGAGCAAAGTTGAGTTTCAAGGGACTGATGCTACTTCCGTTGAAACTTACAGCAGGAAAAGGAGAATATTTACTTCTTTTAATCCTTAACGCAAGAGAAGAACAAAAATACGCATTTCGTCTCTGTTCTCGAGGAAAAGAAGAAGAAGAAGAAGAAGAGGGTGGAAGAGATAAAAAGTTGGGACATAAAAGCAAGGCAGCCATTTGTTTGGATTAATATTTGTTTATGGCTCCAAAATATTGGGACAGAAACAACCGATAATAAAGAAATTAAACATTAAAATCTGATTTTTTTTTTTAAAAAAAGGGATTATTCTCAAATTATTGTAATTTTGAGGCATTTTTAATGAAGGAATTAAGCGTAAAAATCTTAAATTGTAAGTTAATTTAAAGCTCTTTTAAACAGTAAGAGGGTATTATTATTAATAAGATGAGCTTATATAACTTAAAAATAAGTCAATTATCCATTTCTCGAGACTTTTTTACTTACTTTGGGCAGCACCTAACAAAAACACAGACGCAGAATCCAAGCGGGAAATGGCAATTCCTGTTTTCTTGGATTCGATTTCTAGTTCTCACCCATTCTTCCATTCTTCACGTCCTTTCTTATTGAGTGGAAATTTAATTCCCAAGAAATATAATTGCCTTTGTTTCTCTTCTTCACAGTTCAACCCTCTTCAGTAAGTTGATTTCTCTTTACATTTATTTAATCTTCTGTTTCTTTTATTCTTCTTTCTTGTTTAATTATGATTGTTTATCATGGGCTATTATTTATTAACTCCCACCTTTTGTCTTCTTGGTTCGTAGCTCAGAGGTGTCTTTTTGTGTTGGAACTCACCTCATTCCACATCCTCTCAAAATTAAAGAGTACAAAGATATTTGAAAAATGAAACTCCTTTCTTCTATATTCTTTCTTCTGTATTTATATACAATATGTAAGATTTCCTCAATCTCTGATCCTCTCCTTTCTGATTTGTTTCTTTCAGTGACTCCAATACCCCCCAAGAAACTGGAGAGTTAGGGTTAACTAGTCCTAAGAAGGCAAGTTCTGCCAATTTTATGCTTTGTTTTGTTTTCAATTATTTGTCTACAATAAAATGTCTTCAATTATGTGGTTACTAGCAATTTTGATAGGTTGAGAGAGGTGGGGAAGATGCATTTTTGGTAAGCAGCTATAATGGGGGAGTAATTGCTGTGGCTGATGGTGTCTCTGGGTATGAAATCTTTGCTTAATTTACATTTTCATCATAATTCCATTATGTTTATACCTGACAAATGATAATCTTCGATAAAATGAGACTGTTTTTTTGCTATTAAAATGGTTGCCAGTTGGGCAGAAAAGAATGTGGATCCGTCATTATTCCCTCAAGAACTGATGGCTAATGCTTCATATTTCATGGACGATGAGGAGGTAGTGCGATAGTATTATGCTAGGAAAACAATTTTCATTTATTATGATGATACTTTAGCTCCTTTGCAAATAGGGTCTTGAAATGACACTATAAGATTATGTTTAATAAACTGTAATTTCTGATTTAATGTATTTGGCTGATGATAATGTTGATTAACACAGGTTGAATATTTGCTTTTGGTAGGTCAACTATGATCCTCAGATTCTCATACAGAAAGCACATGCTGCTACTTCTTCTATCGGTTCAGCTACCGTGTAAGTTCATAATGCTTTTTTAACAATGCTAGTAGTTAGTTTGTTTATCGACATATTTGTTACAGATTCTAGTCTTAACTTGAAACTTTGTTAAATAGGATTATTGCCATGCTAGAAAGAAATGGAAAGCTAAAGATAGCGAGTGTTGGAGATTGTGGACTAAGGGTTATCCGCAAAGGTATAGCATGTTAATTACCATCTTTCTTCTTTTCATGTTAGCAGTTCGGTTCTAATTGTCAATTAACTATACAGGAGAAGTAATTTTTTCGACCCCGGCTCAAGAACATTATTTTGATTGTCCCTACCAGTTAAGCTCAGAACCAGTTGGGCAGACTTACATTGATGCCATGGTATGATGATTTTTGCACCTTGGTTCTGGTAAAAGAATCATGAACATTTGTTTTATTATTTAGATTTATTGATTGCTAATCATTAGATATGGACTTCAGCTTAAAAGATATGTTCATCTTTATATTTTTTGTAGCTTGCTGAGAATTACTAATTTGCTAATGGATGTGGCATGATCACTTCTTATAGTTAGTTATAGCATTTACCAGAAATTGGAATAACATAAATATCCTCTAGGGCTGTAAATGAGATGAATCTAGTTTAGCAAGTTCGAGCTTGGCTAGACTCAGATTCGTTAGTCTTTGTTTATTAAATAGGCTTATGCTAATTTGATATGTAATAAGACTAGCTCGTGAGCCAGATTGAGAAACCAGGCTCGCAAGTCACAAGCTCATTTCAGACTTGAGTGATCCATTGGCAGCTTGGTTCATTTACACTCCTAATTCCTATATAGCTATATTATTTCAAAGTGACAGTTTCGATGGTGTATAATTTTCTGATTTGGTTGCTTTCGATAAGGTTGGCAATGTGGAATTAATGGAGGGAGACACCATTGTTATGGGTTCAGATGGACTTTTCGACAATGTTTTCGACTATGAGATTGTTTCAACAATTGCCAGACATAGGGATGTAACTGAAGCTGGTATGCATCTACAGTTTAGCTTATACTAGAGGGTTTTAGCTCAGGTTGTTAATTTTCTTACTGAAATTCACTTTCAATGCTAGCAAAGGCATTAGCTAACTTAGCAAGCATTCATTCAATGGATTCAGAGTTCGAATCTCCATACGTATTGGAAGCCAGATCCAAGGTAAAGTCTTTTTTTGCGAACTAATTCACAGCTAAACTGATAAACTCATCTTCTTTTTTTCTTCGAAATCTATAGAATTTCATCTTTAGGTCATTTATAATCTTTGTATTTTGTCAATTACTCTCTTGAAATAGGGTATTGATCTTCCATTGTGGAAGAAAATTCTTGGGATGAAGCTTACAGGCAAGTTTTTTTATTTGTATAATAACAAATCCGCTCTTGCATTAATAATTAGTTTCACCCAAGTTCTTGAATTAGCAGGAGGAAAGCTTGATGATATTACAGTGGTCGTTGGCCGGGTTGTAAGATCACAACAAGGATTAAAAGGTGAAACTAACTCTGAAGAACGATGATATGGAAAAAAGAAGGGGATATTGGCAATGTTGCTAAAATTCATCTTATTCCATAACTCCAGGATGAAGCTTCAGTTTCAGTTCTGATTCGATTTTTAATCCGCTCTACCAGTGGATAGCCTATCATTCTCGCTACAGATGGTTCTTGGCCCGAGTCGCCACAGATGGTTCTAGGTCTGATCATGCTGTAAGGATAAGTGTCATTTGCCTATTAAAAATTGACTGTTTGAGTAACTTTTAGCTGTTCTTGGAACACATCCTACGTAAATGTAACATGCTGAAACAGGTACATTCATTCATAGAACAAGAAAAGAATAAATCAAAGAAACAATCTTTTCATATAAAGGAAATAGAATAACTTATTTCAGCAGTATACGTTTCCCATTTTGAAGCTCAAAATTTCCTTCTAATGAAGGGAACAGAAAGAATTGCAGTGTACCATAGATGGTTTCTTGCAACCTCAATATGTAGAAGAAAAAAAAAACAGAGTACGCTAATTAATGATATTATTGGGCAACAATGCTTACAACACAATTAATTAATTCTAATCTCACATATCAATTTCACTAATCCAATTCCTGATTAAAAAGGGATGAGACTGGAAAAACCACATGCTTTGTTGCATAATATCCCCTCGTGTGAAGCCAGCAGCTAGCTTGTTACTTGTACAGCAGCATTGTTTGTGATAAATAAAAATTGTACAGGCCCTTTCTTTGTATGTTCATTCAGGTGACTGTGCCACTGTTACTCTTACCATTCAGTTCTTGAAAGAAAGATTTTCCAGCTTCATACGTAGACCAGCAGATCGCTGCGGCAGGCGCATGGAAAAGCATCCTTGGAATCCAGCCTCTCATTAGCCCTCTGTATCCATCTTTTTTTAGTATTACCTTCACCACGTCTCCGATTGAATCACTTTTAAATCTGTCACACCCACAAACACCCTGAAAAAACAAATTGCTGTCAAATGGAGAAAATTGTTGTATTTGAGAGAACACCTTCTGACCATTTTCAGAAGCCTACAAACTTAAATGAACCTTGCAACAGTGCTCGGTATACTATAAGATACAGAGTTCACCAAATTGTTACATGTGTTGTGGAAGATGAAACGTCTAGAAGGAAAAGACATACAAATCAAATAAAGTTGAACGTATCATTTCAAGAAAGCAAGAATTTGTATGAAGTTTTTACGTAGCAAAAATATAAAAGCAAAACAGCCATAAGAAGCCAATAGTAAGTTTCCTTTCAACTTATCCACATACAGAAACAAATCATTGGTTAGTAAGAGAGAATTTGTAGGTTCAAGCAGCCACTACTAGGTTAACAGACTCTAACCCGATTCCATGCCCGTGCAATGACTGTCCCCTCCAAAGTACAAAGCTATGATGTGATCTTGTATTGTGTGGGGTTGAGGGTGCTAGTTTCCCAATAAGTAGCTCGTGATAAGGTACCAAAATATAAGGAATCTTTGTTAAATGAGAAACCCAAATGTACTTTGGAGACATTCTAAAATTCAACAAGGAAGAATCAAGAGATGAGCTTTCATATGTAAGTTGATTAAAGTTCAGCAAAGACAGAAGGTAAACATTTTTTATTCAAATAAGGAGTTCCATAAGCTTCTCAGACTAAAAGAGTCCTCATGTAAGTTAGTTGCATATAATGTCATTCTTTTCACTGGAGCATTTTCTATATTCCATTGGGAATGCACTTTTCCTAGTTGGGGAAACATTTTCTATTCTCTATCTCAAAAAGCTTTTTTCTTTATCTAGAAGCTGTTTTAAACACACCAATGCATCATTAGAGGCATGCTTTAGATCAACAGGCACAAATAAGTTGAAGAAAACAAAAGCTTTGGTAGACATTTAGACTATTACTAACTATATTCCAATAAGTTTCAAAACTTTATGCAGAAGAAGAAGATACAATTTTTGCAGATTTAAATGAACAAGCGATATAATTTGGTCATATGGAAAATTTAATTTTCAAAAACAATGGAGATTTTGGAAATCTGTTTTCCATATCTCATGAATAAAAAATATTTCTGTTTGAAATAACAACAATAACAAATAAACCTAAATCTGAAACCAGTTGGACTTAGCTATATGAAACGATTTTCAATTTTGTTCTGCTCATAGTAAGGTCCGTGACAAAAAATAAATCTTTTAAGACAGTCTGATTTCTGTGTTTTTTTTTTTGAAAAGCTTATCTTTAAATAGGTACCCACTATAACATTTGAGTGAATTGAATTCCCCTTTGAATATATAAATCACTTCCTCCCACAAAAAAAGGGGAAACCAGGAACAAACAGCAGTTTTCAAATTTTTCATGAATATAAACCGCATATAACTAGTAATGTTCATTTGAAGCAATGAATCTCTAAATGAGAAAACTTTAGACTCCGATCCAAGATTGTGAGTTGTCTTAATCTGCTAACTGAAAGTGGAACATGAATAATAAGGAGCTGGTGTCTCATGCTTAAATTGATCAGGAAATAACATCTGTTAGTTTGGAATCACAAAATCTGAATTCAATTCAGAAGATACAGTCAAATTTAGATTGCAAGAATCACTAAAACGTGAGTAGAAGAACAAAATATGTGATTCTTTAATGTAATAAGACGTTGATTTTTAAGACAATCAAAGAATCTTTTTTTTTTTTTGGAAAGTGCATTCTGCATTATGAATATAGGAAGATGATGTTTGAAGCTGGTGATCTGACGAAGTTTAGATAGTTCTATATGTCAATGTATGCATCAGCGGTCAGACGCCTTTAAAAAAACAAAACAGGTAGTTTCTTGATTGCATGCAGATTCTGAAAAGGTAAGTTTCTGTAGAAATTGTTTTCTTAGGTCATATGAAACGCATAAAGAAAAAGAAATCATTTAGTCAGTACAAAAATATCATAGAGAGGAGTACAGTTCTGTCCAAAAGCACACAACTAGATACAGCAAGAGCAATGCTAATTCAAGTCATTTAAATTTCAGTCTTGAAGTACTCATTATCATAAATAACTAAACCATATAATTTTTCTCTCTCTTCTTCTTCTATTTCCCCCCAAAAACTATGAATCTAAGTGTTCTCCACAACAGCATAGTGCCAAACCCATTGGGAGTACAATAAATTCAGACATAATGAAGACGAAAAGTTGAAAACAACATGAATATCTATTCTAAATCTTAAAAATTCTGGTTCCTTAATTAAACTTTAACCACTTACTTAAAGATAGCATTTTTTTTTCAATTTTCACAATGTCAAACTAGCAAATAAACCCCAAATCAGTGCAAGCAAGAATTAAAGTACCTGACACTGCAATTGAGTTTTAACAACATCAAGAGGAGTAGTAACAGCAGCAGCAAGAGCTCCAGCCCCAGCTCCAGCAGTAGCATGAACAATCAACCTTTCATCATTAGCACTCTCCGGAGAAATCTCCATTAAACCCCTTTTTGTTGCTTCATAAGTTGCAAAATGCACAGCAGTAAAAGGGGCATTCATCAAAACAGTAGTCCTATAAGATGCATAAAACGCTCCAATCCCTTCTTCGCTCAAAACCCTTTTAATACAATCCCATACTCCTCTATAAGTATTATTCCCCAATTGCAATCTCTGCTTCACCACATCCATAGGTGTGAAAACGGCGTCGCTGCACACCGTAGCACAAACGCCGGACAAAGCATGAGCTACCGAATTATTTGGATTATTACCGGAAAAATACTTCTTACATGCTTCATAAACAGAAAAATAAACGGCGTGTGCTGGCCCCGCGCCTAAACCCATGGCGGCGATGCCACGATAGAGCGCAGAGGGACCTTCAGATTGGAGGATAGAACGAAGCGCGTGGGTAACACTAACAGATTTAATTGGGCAAGAACCGAGTGCTTGCATATGGGTTTTGATTGTATCAACTGGAAACATAGCCATATGCTCAACGGAGCCGGCGACAGACCCAGCGATCATGAATTGCCAAAAACGGAGACCGTCATGAGGGGTTACGGAGATTTCGACGGGGCGGAATTCAGGGTTTTGTTGGAATTGGGCGGCGGTGGCTTCGGTAGCCATGGAGAATTCGGGTTATGGGATGAATAATTGGAGAATTGGTGTGAAAGATCGTTGTCATAAAAATCTATATAATGTTTGAATGTGGAAACTTTGAAATTTCAGCGGTTAGAAGGTTAAAAGGATTTGGGTTTTAGCTAGTTGCTTAATCAAGTTAGGGTTCCTTGAATCCGGGAATTAATTTTTGTGTTTCCGTCTCGTTGACGAAATAAATTATTTTTTTTTTAATTTTTATTTTGTAATGCGAATCGGATGGCAAATATGTAAATAACTATTCCTTGTTCTAAATTCAGGAAGAAAAAATATCATCTAAAAATTAGATAAATTGATTTTTTAAAATAAGAATTAGTATAAAGTAGTAATTATTTAATTTTAGATTAGGATTATTTTATAAAATTAATATTTAGAATTAAAAGTAAATTATTGGCTATTAGTCCTATAGTTGAACCAATTGTTAGATAAGGAGATTTGAATTCAAAGTAATATGACTGCATTTGAGCCATTTTTAGGTTATGGCGAGGGAAAAAAAAAAGAAATTTGAGCCTTTTTTTTTTTTTTTGGCACTATTTAGACTTGTTACGGGTCGATTCGGTTTGATTTTGAGTCGGTTCACGGTTTAAACATGGTTCATGAGCTGGCGTTTTGACGGTTTACATCGATTTAAAGTTTGAAATGCAGTTTGGTTAGTGAGCAATATTGATGGTTTGACACTCGGTTCATCAGATAGTTCTAGCATGATTTAGAAGGATCTGACACGATTATGAGTAACAGTTTAGACAATTTAAGTATAATTACAGTTCGAGATAATTCATAGTTTAAAGAAAATATTGAACCTTAAATTATCTTTCTAAAAATACAGTTTGAGCTTGGTTCATGACAGTTTAATTTTTAAAAAAATCAGTTTTGGTTCATGATGATTTGGACTCGCCATTTTTAGAAATAAATAATAAAATACATTTCTGAAAAAAATATTGCAAAACCTATATTTTTATAGATTTCATTAAAAAGTGCCTTAATCCTATTAAAATTAGAGTGTTTGTGAATTTTCCTTTCAAATAAAAAACAACTAAATTGTTATTACACAATTTAATTGAACAATTGGCTTTAGGTGATTAAAAACTCTGTTAATTCTTGTTTGGTTGCTAGTAAAAAGTTTCGTTGCTAATAAAATGAATGGACAATACGGCGCCGTAGCACATTATGCACTTGAAAAAGACCAAATTGGGTTTTTTAATTGGAGAAATGAATCTGTGGTCTATTAAAAAACATTAATCATTTTTAAACAATTTCATCCAAATTAATTTATCCAAATACAAATAATTTATAGGCTATTTTTTTTTAAAACATATAAAATAATCTAAATCATTTATTTTATATGTATTTTATTTGTCACCAACCCTTTGATTAATTCTCCATCCAATCTTCAAATCTTCAACAATTTTCTTACTGTTCGGAATTTGATAAGCAGATATAGGAGAAGTAAGCATCGGAACTCCGGCGAGAAACCCTTCAAGAGTAGAATTCCAACCACAATGTGTCCAAAAACCACTAACAGAAGGATGACATAAAACTCTCAATTGATTTATATGACCTCTAGCGGGATAAGGCAGGGCCACTATGTAGCAGCTTCTGATTGGTTCCTCAATTGCAGACGCCATGTCTGTAACTGCGACTCTGATAAGAGAAAGATGGAGAAGAAGAAGAAGAAGAAGAAGAAGAAGAAGAAGAAGAAGAAGAAGAAGAAGAAGAAGAAGAAGAAGAAGAAGAAGAAGAAGAAGCCAAAACGATTTGCAGCAAATGAATCAATAATAAAATATCATTCATCATTCATCATATGCATCCGGTTGACCTAAATTTAATCACATTTATCTATAAAAATATGCACATGTGCTTCTTGATTAGCTTATAATCAAACTTTTTTTTCCAAGAATTAGTTCATACCCTAAATTCAAACAAGAAAGAATATAAAATAACATTAGAAAACTAAAAAGAAAAACCTTTATCATGTATAATTAATTAATTAAGCTTAATGAATTAATAATTACTTAATTAAGTCCAAAGAGATTAATCTTAAGAGGGTCTTGAATCATTACATTGCCAGCAGAAGATCCAAAATTATTATTAAAAAAGAAGGGTTTGTGATCTTGATTTTCTAGCTGGTTTGGGAAGATTAGTGGGGTAATTTGATCTTGTTGGACGGATTGAATAGAAAGAATCTCAGCTTGAGCAACAGCAAGTTGCATTTGTAATTCAGAAACTTGATTTTGTAAATATGAAATTGCTCCAACGCATCCATACACAGGATCTCTTGCTCTTGCATTTGCTTCATAGACTAAACTGCTCACTGCATCTGCTCTTTGATGAACTGGAATCTCCTGTATATATATATATATATATATATACCCATTAGATTATGTAAAATCAAGGGAAGATTAAGAGAGAAAAGAAATAACGAACCTGTAACATTTTGCTGACATTGCTAGCACCAAAAACCTTATGAACAATTGCAAATTTGTGAGGCTCATCAGAAGGGAAATAAGGTGCAAAGATGCATTCTTTAGTGCATCGACGCCTTAGTAGCTTGCAAGATGCACATGGAGAAGACGAAGAAGAACTCACCATTTTTAATTTCTTTCTTTCTTTCTTCTTCTAATTCAGAAATCACAAGAAATGCAACTTTCTGATTAGCAAAACTGATATTGGAAATGGGTATTTATAGAGGTAATTAAAGCTTAATTAATTAATAATTACAGAAGTTGATTTGGTAGGGTTTTTTTATTTATTTATGTTGTAGTAGTGTAAAATGGACGCACATGTGACAGGAGAAATAAGTAATGCATAGTTTTACAAAATTGACCTTGTAAGACTAAAAGGTTAGGCGATGGTGAGTTGGGGGATTTGGGAAAGTGAGCAGATACATTGGTACGTACGAAAATCGAAAGAGTGCAGGATGAGTTTTTGACCACCGCTCGGAAGGCGCGTCATGGGTTGGCAATACAGTGTCATTTCTAATGTGATTTTTTAAGCTCCACGTTCTTCTTTGACTTTCTAATTCTTTTTTTTTTCCCTTTCTATTTTAGTCTAATTGCATGTTAATTATACTTAATTAATTAATTAACGTATAAAACCTATATTACCAAGTTTTCAAAATAATTAAGTGATTATTAAGATATAAAATCTATTATCTAATCCGTAATATTCTAAATCAAATTACACCTACCAATATGAAAAATTAAAAAAATACAGTATTTATACGGATTTATGATCCTAAATTAGAAATGCAACTATTAATTAATTAATGTATCGAAATTTCATCTTCTTTCTTAGATAAGTTAAAGTTAAAAACTAATAAAAATAAAAAACATAATCAGATGATCTTAAGAATACAGGAGGAGTGGAAAGCTGTTTTTGAACTAAACTAATAAACGTTTGATTGCACATATACCAAATAGTTGAGAGTTTGACTTGAGCTTAATATATTAATAAACTAATTACTAATTAATTAAAAAAATTCGTTTTACAAACCTTAATTAGACTTATGTACTCTTGCATTAAATTTCTTCCACGTGATGATTTCAATCAAGTTTACAACTAATCTTCACTGGTCACATAATTCTCTGTTTTTTTTTCTTCTTTAATAATAAAATAATTCCATCTATTAATCTTTTATTTTTCAAATTATTAATTTTTTTTTTTTCAAATCTTAAAAAGAAGTGAAAATTGGAACTTAGAAGCAATGTTTGACAAAAGGCAAATATAGTTTTCTTCAAGAAATTAGAAAAATTATCCATGAATCAGACATGTAACCAAAAAGTCTATTCAAAGTAGGTTGTGTAATTATTTGTTTAAAGGAAATTTTGGTCCAATTCAAAAGTTACATTCCCTTCTCGATCCAATATATATTTACCTGTTCTTGGTATGCCTAATGCTGTAATGGGGACAATCTTGAATGGGAAGGTCAGCATTTACATATATGTTGCATATGGCATAACGAAAATGATGAACAAATCAGAATTCAAGTTATGAACGTGTCAAATATGTACAAGTTTTAATCACAGTTAGGAACCTACCTGCAAATCCTCAGCTGTGAACGTTGGGATTCGAGCAACTTTCGAGCATTTCGCTTCTTGATTCCATTCCGAAATAGAATATTAGCTGTACATTTTGTTTCTTTGCTCAATGAAGAATTCTTATTGCTGTTCTCTACTGTTTTTCTTTTCAAGTACTCTGCTGCCTGTGCCTGGACTGTAAAAGAATACCAACAATTTGCAATCACAATCCAAAATTGCACATAAAGTAGTTGCATTGTAACTGAACACAAGACATGACGATTATCACAGCAGGCACAGAACATCCTACTGTTAGAAAGAATTATGCTACAAATCTTTAGAATTAAAATTACAAGTAAAACATACCAGAACTTGAAGCTGAAAACTTCACTGCATATTCCTTGAGCCTTTTTATTCTTTTGGCGACAGAGAGTTCACTTGTTTTGGCATTGGCATCATCATCCCTTTTGAGGCATAACAGGGCATTTTCACATGCCTACATAAATGAAATACCAACCTTTTTAACTTCAGAGCCAAAGAATAAAATAATACCTCCATTGATCTAAAACTGCAAAGTAAAATATATATATATATATATACCCTCATCCATGCATATGCAATTTACATAGGTTATACTTGCTAGAATCATAATCCTGAATTTCAACATTGAATTATTTAATTCAAATCAAGCAACATACTAGAAATTATATGCAATAAAATATAATTTAGCAGCTGAAGAATTCAAATAAAGTATAATTTAAAAAGTTTACCTGTCTAGCGACTGGATAAAAGCCATTTTCAAACAATTTGCCAGCAAAATCCAGCCACTCCATATATGAAACTTGTAGAGCTTGGCAACTTGAAGACTTGAATTGTCGTAAAAGCAAGGCCTCATATTTTAGAGCCAAACAACTCTACAAGCGCAGAACAACAAACCGATAAGCAACACTTCTATTGTATTAAACACATTTATAACGCAAGTGAGTGATGTTTACCTCAATATCGCCCAAAAGAGCGAAAGCACGAACGAAGAAATCGAGAATCCGAAGCTTCTCGTCAACGGATTTCTCTTTAATCGCATGCATGACCGAGAGAGATTTATATCTTAAGAACTCTGTCAAGCTTAATCGCATTTCGATTAATGATTTCACATCTTTGCATACCAAAAGCGATTCGAGAATACGCATCGAATAATCATCGAATCTGATCCAAAAATAACGAATAAGAATTGAATCTAATTGTGTTAGTGATGAAACTGAAGAATTTAAGTGCAGAACAACTACCTTCCTCGTTCAATTACTTGTTCGAAAAATGTAATCTCGGCTTTGATCCCTGTATTCATGAGGCGAAGCAGCTCTGTGCCAAATGATGAACTATGCTGTATTCAAATTAGGAGGGAACGAACGGGAGGCTAGCAACTGAAGCGATGGGGATGGCAAGTGAATTTAAATACCATCACTAAACGACACCGTTTTGTCTGGAACAAGGGGGAATGAGCCATAAAAAAGAGGCTTATTTTCACATAATAGGAGGATATCCATACAGAAAAAAAGTTATCAAAAATAGAATTACTAAAGCTACCCTTACAATTTCTATTAATTGCTAAACTACCCTAGATACTAATTCTTCTATTACTTTCCCTTTCTTCTTCTTCATCCTCCTCCTTGTGTAACGAATTCATATTTACAGATATGGTGTCCCTAATTGAGCAACCAACTAGAAGTTTCCACGTGGTAGCGATACCTTTTCCCGGTAGAGGTCATATAAATCCAATGATGTGTCTCTGCAAGCTAATATCTTCAAAAAATCCCAACATTCTCTTCACCTTCGTTGTCACCGAAGCGTGGTTCAGCTTTATTAACGGTGACAGTTAGCCGGAAAATATTCGATTCGAAACAATCCCCAATACCATACCGTCGGAGCTTGCTGAACAGAAGGATTGTCTGATACTAATCTTGATTCTTTCATTAGGGATATTTTAGAGTGACTTTGATGATTTGTATACTGTTTCTTACGAGGAAACACGTTTTTGCTGATTCCACCTGAGCTGCGCAGCCTTCCAATCCTGCAGCAGCACTATGATTTTACCTTATCCGCAGTAATAACACGCATATTATTCCATATATGTGATATGTGGTGCCAATGCCGTTTGATGATGTGGATGCTTGCTTCTCCTACGTTTGCAGATCAAATTCCTAACGCTAAGAGAATTGTTGAAGATTGGATGGAGTGTGTTCATTTCTTGTGGATGGTATTAATGAGAGTGTAAGTGGACGTTGGTGAATGAAGAATGAAGTGGGAGTGTGTAGTGGTGAGGTGTTTGAGAGAGTTGTTAGTGTGTGAGTGCTCATTGGTGTGAGTGAGTTTGTAGAAGTTCATATTAGTCCCTTTTGTATTAATCCTTCGATTTTCTACATCTTCCCTTCTTAATTAAATCTCCATTTTCTTCTTCAGCTATACAAAAATGGAAAACCCCAAATCCGAACCCACCGTTTGCCATGTATTGGCCATGCCTTATCCTGGTAGAGGTCATATAAACCCGATGATAAATCTCTGCAAACTTATGTATTCCAAAAACCCAAATCTTCTCTTCACTTTCGTCGTCACCGAAGAGTGGCACGGCTTCCTTTCCGGTTACAGTAAGCCCGAGAGTATCCGATTTGCCACTATCCCTAATGTGATTCCATCGGAGCTTGGTCGAGCTAAGGACTTTCCGGGATTTTTGGAAGCTGTTGGAACAAAGATGGAAGCTCCATTTGAGCAACTGCTTGATCGGCTTGATTTGCCTGTTAATGTTATAATAGCTGATACTTATTTGGATTGGGCCGTCGGAGTTGGGAATCGGAGGAATATTCCGGTGGCTTCGCTTTGGACTATGCCGGCTGTTGTATTTTCCGTCTTCTATCATTTTGATCTCCTCGTAGAAAATGGGCATTTTCCGGCTGATTTATCAGGTACATTTTAATTATATTTTACTAGTTTCTTTAATTGTTTTTTCTTAAGTACTGAATTAATTAGAAGAATTTCAAGAAGCAAGATAGTGAAGAGGGCCTTTCTTCTTTCTGAGTGAGGCTTCGACAACTCCAGAACTGGCCTTAGTTCTGTGCAGATAATTTAATGGGTGATTATGAAAAAAAAAATGGCATTTCGAGAAATTGAGGACTCTCAAGTATTCATTAGATGAACCAAGATTGTGGGAATCTTGTGGGTTCAAGTTATCCTGCAATCATCTGATTAATTTGAGCTCAAATAGGCTAAATTACTAAGAATACAGGGCTTTTTTTTTTTTTCTATTTTGAATGTTAAACAGAAAGAGGAGAAGAGCGAGTCGATTATATTCCGGGAATTCCATCAACACGTTTACTAGATTTTCCGACGATGTTTGAAGGAGTTGTTCAAACAACACTTCCCCGAGCATTGGAAGCTGTTTCAATTGTGTCCAAAGTACAACACTTGTTGTTCACTTCTGTGTATGAATTTGAATCACAAACCATTGATGCTTTAAAATCTAAGTTCCCTTTTCCTGTCCTCACTTTAGGCCCTAACATACCTAAACTTGAACTAGAAGAGAATTCTACTTCTGACTGCCTGAATTGGCTAAATTCTCAACCCAAAGATTCGGTTTTGTATATTTCAATGGGAAGTTTTCTTTCAGTTTCAAGTACCCAAATGGATGAAATGGTCGCCGGAGTTCTTGACAGTGGCGTTCGGTTCTTGTGGGTGTCTCGCGGCGGTGGAGAAAATTCTTTGTTCAAAGATGGTTATGGTGATAAAGGATTAGTAGTTTCATGGTGTGATCAATTAAGAGTTTTATGTCATCCTTGTGTTGGTGGTTTTTGGACACATTGTGGTTGGAATTCTACTCTTGAAGGGGTTTTCGCCGGAGTTCCGATGATCACTTCTCCAATATTTTGGGATCAAATTCCAATTAGTAAAAAGATTGTAGAAGATTGGAAGATTGGATGGAGCTTCATAAAAAGAGAAGTCAAAAACTTGATCACTAGAGAAGAAATTGCAAAACGGGTTCGGAGTTTTATGGATCCAAATAGTACTGAGGTAGAAGAAATGAGGAAAAAAGCTAAAGAACTTAAAGAAATTTGTCGAGCAGCAATGGCGAAAGGTGGATCTTCGGATACTAATCTTGATTCTTTCATAAGGGATATTTCATAATATGTTGATCTGTGTCGTACTTTTTCTTATTAACAAGCTGCATAAATTGGTTTCCTTAGATATTTGAATACTTATTGAGTTATTGCTTGTAAGAGTATAAATTTTGTTTTAAAAAAAGTTATAAACCGTTTACTAAAACTGCTGATATGCAACAGTAGAATTGTTTACCTGTTGTTGACTGCTACAACAATTATTGTATTAATCACTAAAACAATTCGGAAATAAAATAGAAAGTAATATTTGAATATTTCTGGCTGTGATTTTTTCTATAGTTGATGAAAGATAATATTGCTAAAAGCCAAAGAAAGACCATGTCGTAGAAGTGGCCATGACTGGGTTGGGGACAACTTGGCTCGGCCCGTGGAAAAATTGGCCCGCCCGTCTTTGAACTAGAATCGGTCAAACCGGAATCGTAATCGTTCGGTCTGATTCAGGTTCAACGAAATTTCGAACCGTAACTGTTATAAACCGTGAACCGTTTTCGAACCACTAGTTAACTGATTTCAAACCATTGGTTAACCGCCTTCGAACCGCCGGTTAACCGGCCCGTAGGCAAACCGCCGGTTGACTGACAGTTCAAGAGACCGGTTACGATTTAGCCCATGTCCAAACCGTGGCCCGGCTGGCCGCAGCCCAGCCCATTACAACCTCTACTATCGTGATGATGGGATTATAAAGGTGAATCAATTATTTTGAGTAGTAATAATAATAATGGATACAATACAAAAAAGGGACCCATAAAGTGTATCCAAAGATTAGATATTTTTCAAATCAGATATTTTCATTCAGACAAAAACGTGCCGAATATTTATTCAGATATTTCTTTCTTTAGGTCTATCTATTGCATTTCCCATATTTTTCAAGATACTCTCTTCACAAATCGACCCTGCAACCAAATTTGATTTGTTAATATCTAAATTTAAAGTTTTACCAAACATATAAACATATATATTGTTCGTCTCGTAAAAATAGTCTCATTATTTAAGTAATTATTCTGTTTTCTTATTATATCCGATGATAATTATACGATGTGTCATCATATCTTATTATTTATTTATTTATATTGAAGAAAATAAAAATTGGTTATAATTAATAAGAAAAAGGGAAATTACCTTAAGTCTAGGTCTTTTATCTGCATTGAGCTTACGGACTTGGTACCTTATCTTCTTACAAAACAATCTAGTTTGGCGCTTTTCTTTGTACCTCATCACACTTGCTTCCCTTCTTCTTCTTTCTTCTTCCATCACTGGCACTTCTCCCATCTGTACACCAACAAACTAATCGTTAGTATTTAGGCCTACCTGGTGCTCGCCGCACCTCCGATCAGTCCCCGAAAGATAATGTAATGTGGGTGATGAGAAGTTTAGTACTAACATAATTGGAAGAAGTGGAATAAAGAGAAGAATCATTAGCCCACAGAGGACCTCTATCTGACCATGCATCCATTACTTCTTGATAATTCAAGTTTAAATTCAAATTTAAACAAACACTTTTTTCCTTATTATAATCTTCTTCTTCTTCTTCTTCTTCTTCTAAAGAAATGCCTGCACATTCTTTCTTTGTTACTGCATTACTTTTGCTACAATGGCTCTCATACTCTTCCTTAAATGAATTATGAAACTTATCATCAAACTTATTGTAATAATAGTAATCACCATCTTCATCTTCCCCATTTGGCTGTTCATCTACGTCCATCAAATCCCAACTCTGGAAGTTATAGCCGTAGTAACCATAACCATTATCGTTTTTCGAAATATAAGTGTTATTTTCTTCATCATCAATGCTCAAAATGCCTTCCAATTCATCCATTACATCTCCAATTTCTCTTCCATTAACATCAGTAACTGAAGAATCTTCTGGGATTTCTGTTTCTTCCTTCTTTGGACTCCTCAATCGCGAGGAGGAAAAAGAAGAAGAAGAAGAATTGTATCTCATACTGATGATTGCACTCTTCTTTTTTTCTGGTTATGGGAAGTCATAGAATAGAATTTTAAAAAGGTTGAGTTGAAGAAGGAATGGATATTGTTAATTAACGGTTTGTTTAGTCTTACGTGGAACCTTATCCTTTTTCTATTGGTTGGTTTGTAAAATTCTTTGTTCTGATTGGTTGAAAGGATCCAGCATGGAATATTAATAAAATGAAATATTCCAGCGTGGAAGATGGTAGTGGGATCCATTACATGCCTTTTTGTTAGTTGATTGTCAAAGTGGGACCATTTATTTAAAAGTGGAAATTACATTTTTCAAATGTGTAATTTCCCATGTGAAGGGGAAGTAAAGCAGTTGGTGTTATAATTTTAAATGTGAATAAAAAATAGTGTTAAAATTTGGAAAGTGGACATTTAAAAAGAGTTCGCTTACCAATTATGTGAACTATGAATAGAAAATCTAAACGCTATAATTCGTGTTTGATTTATATATTCGCATACTCAGTATGCGAACTTAGAGAAAAAATAATAATAATTTATTAAGTTCACATAATCACTATGCGAACTATTGAAATTCACAAATATAGTATGCGATCACCCTATTTTGACGTCCACATTTAAAATTTTAACACTTCTTTCTATTTAAACCGAAGAACTTTATAATGGCTAATTCATGTCCGTACAAGAAGTGCATTTATCTACCAAATCCCAAGGAACTTACAATTTCCGCAATTAGAGTTGAGAAGAAATACACTTAGAACCAAACTGGGCTGGAATATAAGAAAAATGGAGTTTTCAAAAAATAAAGCAAAGCCAAACTAGACCATGACATACCCTTTGTGTATCTCATTCCAGATAGGGTACAAATGAGCTTACCAGTTCTTATGAACGTTAAAGTATAGGGCTAATTTTAAACAACACAAGTAATTTAAAACTTTCGGTATTATTTGGTTCAAAACTCACTTATATAGAAATACACTTCCCGAAAAGTTCAACTTTCTTGGGGTCACGGGGACGCGTCTAAATATAGGTGAAAGACCAATAACGAATAAGTACCGCAAGGAAAATATAACCTATAATACCAAGTGCATATACAGCTTGAGCACTAAATTCAAACACACAACTGGTTTCCTTTCAGCTTTAAAAGCATATTACAAGAAGCTAATATACATAAGGCAAAGTATAACATAACATTACAAATATTTACATCATTCTTTCGAAATGTTAACATGTTATGAAGGCATTTTAGTTCTACAAACATTATTCGCTGATTTTGTAAAGTTCATTCAAATTCCAACAATTTAACAGAATTTTGGTTTCTAATAACCAATTCACAGAAACCAAATACTCAAAATCATGTTTCTGGAATTCATTTAAATCAAACTACCTAAGAATTTTTGCTTGGCAAAGCATGAAAATTCTCACTTTTGAATTAAAACTGGAAAAAATGAGAAGGATTCTACAGTTGTCTAGACAAAACTAATTAAAAAATTGAGAAATTTACATGTGGGATATGCAAACAAAAATATGATATTGTTGACTCAAACCAGATGTCTCGAAGAGCCTCAGATTGCCATTAATGCCATCTATCCATTTCCAGACATGTTATCCTTTTCTCATCAGTATTCATGCACCAAATCCATAAACATAAGCGAAACCCCACCCAGATCGCATTTTCTATAACTTCATCATGAGTCTAAACACGTTCCCTTTGTTGCACCATATACAAAATAAATAAATAAATGAACATTCAAGTACTGAAATAAAAACCCATACCTGATAGCAAACTTCTAGGAAACCAATGTATCTCACCATGAAAAATGCTTGCTGTAGAAGTTGATCTTTCTTGGGCACTGAATGAATCCCATCGAGTCCTGGCTATTGAGTGGCTGCATAACTTTTCTCTTACAAGTAATGTTCACATTGATTATGAGCATTCATCCAGACTCACATGCAGGACCATTGTTAGTTTCACCTTGAACCTAAAATGGAAATACAGTCAGTATAAGCATTCATCTGTTGCAGGCTTGCTTAAAACATAACAGATTGCATAGTAACTGGCAAAAACAGACAATTTATCAGGCTTCCTTTTTCCAATATACTTTATCAGCTTCCGTTTTCCAATATACTCCTTCTGTCCACAAATATAAGCCAAATTCTACTCACAATTTTTTAAAAACAATTAGTTTGCCTAAACAATAGTGAAATATTGTGTTATTGACTACACTACCCTTACTAGTTATATTTCCAACTCTCTTTCTCGTTAATTGTAAGGGTAAAATGGAAAATAGTAATGAGTATTATCTAAAATTGGTAAGTAGGTTTATATTTGTTCATATCCAAAAATGGAAAACATACTATATTTGTGAACGAAGGGAGTAATTATTATTAGAACCTATTGTATCTTCATTCTATTAAGCATAACAGACAGGGTACAACAAAATTTGCTTTTTTACAACATTTCTGTTCATTACCCATCAGCATGTTCAGTAACCCTATAGAACAGAATTAAAACTACTTATCTACTCGGAAGGAAGTCAACATTTATACATGGAAACATTTTTCAAGATGAAAATGTAGCATAAAATCAAATCATGCAGCAAGCCTAGTACCCCTAAAAAGGAAACCATGTCTAAGAAGAGTTGGCAACATGCACAAGACAAAACGTTCCTGTGATTCTTCTTTTGGACATATTATTAATGATTATAAGGCTATTTTAGCCAGTTGTTGTAATGTTTCCTTCCATGCTTTTATTCCATTTATGAGTGATTAAGGAAGCGTTTTGGTTTGTTACAGAAAGGGACAAAAGATATGTGTCAGCGACAACGTGGAAGACACAATTTCAGTTCCAACTTAAGGAAAACCCCTAGAAGTGTGCATAACTAATGGTTGTCTACATCTTAGACGAACTACCGGTGGAATTTACACAACCTATAGTTTCATGCTTTATTTTTTTATTGGCACGAGTTTTCTTTAACGACTGTCTTACACAATTTGAATGGTTTGTATATTAAGGAATTGTTTGTTTGGGCTGGATTTTGAAATTTTAATCTAAATACTTATCTTATTAAGCTAAATGAATAAGACATGATATAAAGAACCCATTGAAAAACAATAAAGACTGTTTGGTAAACCAAGTAGCACAATTATATTTAATCTTATATAATAAAATAGTTTTATTATGCTATAGGTTCACTCATTAAAATTATCTTATAAACACACCAAATTTATTTAAAATAAATTCAGATAAATTAAATTTATTATAAATAAACTTCGTTAACAAGTCAAATTGTGAATATAAAAATTAACATTTTCAATGAAAATAATTGATTATATTTATTAAATTTATTTTTTAAAAGAAAACTAAAACCTAAAGCTTTAAAAAAAAAAAAAAAAAAAACACAATGCTTTGAACGAAGCATGTTTACTTGTCCGCTATAGTAAAACCTTACCCCTAAAACCAAGAAAGCAAGCAAGTGGTTTCAGCTAGGGTGAGCACTTGGTTAAGTTAATTCAGCTAATTTGACCAATTTGGTTCAGTTTAAAAATTCACAAAATTTAATGGTAAAACTAGCAAAACATTTGGCCAATTCAGTTAAAACAACTTTTGGCTGAATTAACCAAATTAACAGACCATACAGACTAACTAATATATAGTGTAAAATTATATATATGAACTTATGAAGTGTATTTTATTGAAATTATAATTCAGGTGAATTGATTAAGTTCTATTTGATTCTGTTTCTTTGGCTAATTCTAAAAATAAATATACTTTTCGATTAATTAGTTAATTCAGCCAAAGAAAAAAAATAGTCCTAAAAAATTTAATTCCGTTAATGATTTTGACAAATTTAGACGAATTGGCCAAATGCTTACCCCAAGTTTTAGCAAGGCTAAAATTTTTTTCATGCTCAGCAATCAGCAGATCTTGCCACTGAACAAAGCACCATTCAGCAAAAACTAATTTTAGTTCGTAATACAAAAAACGAAGAGAATCTGACTCCATGGAGTGTCTTGTAATGGTTGGCAGCGAGCAGCTGACAACAAGGAGAGTTGTGCTCTTTGAGCACTGCATCTGACCAGATAACCTAGGGGAATTAGCTTTTCAATTCAGCTTCATTTTAGTTATATCAAAAGCTTATTTCATAGTCAAAACAAACAGTCTTATTAACTTATAAGATCTGATCAAATAAGTTTCCAGTGAGATAAGCTCTCAAATAGCTTGAACAAACAAAGCCTAAATTTAAAACCCAGCAGTCTGAATCTGAAATCAACGACCCAGAAAATAGGGTGCATGTTTGTGAGTCTGTAATTCAAAGCGCACCTGCTGCATGGCATAAGGATCAGGGCATGAATTCCCTCCGCTAGCCACTTCAGGATTGCTATAGCTTCCTGCATATCCAGGACCTGAACATTTGAAATGTCAGGAGGAGAATGCAGTTCATGTTCAAAGATCCCACATTTTGCAGAAATAGTTTGTGAAGAAGTGAGGAACATTAATTAGAGTAGATGATATGTACTTCTGTTTGCAGATGCCCTTGAGTTTTTCTCAGCATTAGCGAGTGCAGCATGAAGTTTTTCGATTTCACGAGCTACCGCACGCATATTTTGTTCAATAGTCTTACCGTGCTCTAGGTTGTGAACATGTATCGTCTTCTCATACTGAATGGCCGCCCTAGTTACAATGAATAGAATATTTCAAATCTATGAAAGTATGAGGTATAGTTCTAATTATATGCATAAAATTAGGACCAATGAATTATGGAATCTATTAGAAAATACACCTGCCTAATAGTTTTTTTTTAAAGATGTATGGAAGAATAGAAAACAACAAACTTGAAAATAATTTTGCTAACTGAAACAGAGATTACTTTCATGCTAAAAAAGATACCCAAACAACTAAAAGGGAGATGGTCCATGTTATTTGTAATATTAGAGTTTCAAGCTAAACATAATCAGCCATTCAGCTTTTTCTAAAAAAAAAAAAAAAAAAAAAAATTCAAGTCTAACAATAACAAACAGAACTAAACTAAACTTTGAAGACTTGAGTGTGAAAAAACAGTATCTTAGTTCAATAAATTAGATTCATAGATTAACTCTTCATATATGAACCAAACCAAGCAAAAAAGTTAATACTCATTCACATCCAAACAACTTATAGATTCAATGAAAATTCAAAATACTAGTTATTCTAGAATAAGATGCCCCTGTAAAAGATCAATTACTTTTTCAGAATCCAATAAGTTCTTATGTGAATGTCTCTCCATCAATTATCCCATAATCTTTTCTGCAATGCTATAATCAGAACAGCTGTTGTTGAAAGTGAATCAGCACAAGCAAAATTTGATCTCATCATTTCATATATTTAACTTCACTAGCTCATGAAATTGGAGAATCAAAAACCATATCATGTAATAAAATAATCCCAACTGTAACATGCCAGATTTGACAAGAAGATGTGTTATGATTCTTTCAAGATTTCTAGGGTTTATGAGTGAATTAGAAAAAATTCAGAGATAGAGAGAGGAATCTAGAAGAACATAAGATAGAGAGAGAAGAATCAGGGAGAGAAATCCAGAGAGAAAAACAGAATCAGGAGAGAGAAAGTTCATTCATTCTATTAACAATCATAATCGATACAATTCTCTACTATCCCCTGGTATTTATAGTAGCCTAATTCCAACTGTGTCTCCTATACTAAACGTACTGTATCAACTGTGCCTCCTATACTAAACTTATTGTATCAGGATATTGCAGGGGTGGAAATTAGAACATAATAACTAAACCAAAAGGTTCTGAACCTCCTGGAGACTGCAGGAAATAAATTATTGATTGTTCTAAACTGGTGGTCCCATTACTAGCCTTTTCAGATCGCTAAGCAGTGTTTCCTCCTCCTCTGATGCTTATAGGGTTGGATAAATCTGGTTCACTTGAACATTAAACAGTTCTGGCTATTTGTAGTTCCAAATCTTTCGATACCTTAAACAGTGTCCCAATGGCACAAGCTCAAAAGCAGGAGTCCTATTGGAGCAAGCCTTAAACAGTAAATCTTAATAGTAGGACTAGATTATTCTAAATACAGTCCAACTTAACTAAAACAGAAAAACAACCTAACTTCAATATTGACACGATATCATGAATAGTAATTTGAGAAAAATATGGAATTTTGAATATTTTCTCTTATGTCAGCATATAAAGCCTGCCTCCAGAATACCATACTTCAAAATGAAATTAAGCACACTATCTTGCAATTAGGATCACAAAATCCTACCATTGTCTACAGTTATGTGAATGTAGGCTGTCTATGTACTAGATATCCAGTTAAGTTGGAACATTGCATATCTGGGATCATCATGCACATCATGATTGCTACAAGGAGACATGACAATTAGCTCACTGAAACTAATATGAACCCTTAGGAAAACCAGACTCCAGAAGCTCAGATAACTCTTCAATCTTTGAGTCTTCAATTTCTTTTTTTCACTGTCATGTGTGTCTCCTCTTTTCAAGCTAAATTCTATGAAAATCTTAAATAATTACGCCCCTCCAGTCAACAGATAGAAGCGCTTAATTTTCTTTTAATCTCAGTACATGGTACACACTACAATGATTGTCAGTATCTTTTCTAGTCTTAGCATGGAAGAATATAAAATAGAACACAAAACGGAAGTGACAATCTAAACTTATTAGAAGGCTTTTCAACAATCGCTACCTTAAGTTTAACCCTAGATGTGAGTCAATGTTTCAGGTGTAATGCCCAAAAGGTTTTAGGTATGAAACATCGAACTTCTATCATTTGTTTTTCTTTTAAATTTTGGCTACAAGCAACCAGCAACCCATACTCTCTGAGTTTTTGGAATTCAAACCTTTGTTTATAATTCTATTTAAGTCTTTCATGAATGGCAGCCTTCGAAACAAATAAGGATTAGTCAGTACTCACTACAATCACAATGGACTACTTACTCAACCACCACCCACTAATGAACTCTCTTAGTCAAAACATGAATTATTCACATGCTTAACTGCCCATTCTGATTCGTATATTAAATGGTTCATTTCGTTTTTAAAGGTCAGAGAAGTTTTTAACCGGCAGATACAGCAGCTTCACCAAATTAAATGGCTAATGCATACAAAACATGTATTTACAGCATTTGATATGGAGACAAACAGGGTTCTTTACTAAAACTGAAAAGAAGTCGCTTTCTCCTATCTCCCTCAACTCAAAATCAGTCCTCTGTTGTGACTGAGATCACAGCCAGTGTTGGTGACAGAAAGAGAGAACAGCCAACAATGCAGCAAATGAAAGGACTGTAAAATCCCTCTCTCTCAATACTCAATTTCAGGTATCTTAAAGTCTTAAAAATTAATATCTTAACGCTCTCTCTAGTCTAACATATATGTATTCAATTCAAAATTACATTATTCTGATTTCCGAATCTATAGCCAAACTAAATGTGTTGGGCAGTGATTTAATGGAAGTTTTTAAACTTCCATTAGGTAGAGAATGATGACTCTATTCTATTTAGTCAATTGCTGGTTAAATTTGTGGCTATTTAAGGTAACCCATTTGCGCTCTCTATTGATTTGATTCTCTCTTTAGTTTGTTATTTTTTAGTCATTCGGAACCAATTCTGTTCAGGGTTTCGCCTTTCGCATGTGTGAAACATGTCTTGTTATTTCTATTAATTCATTATCATTTCCTTTTGTGTTTTTTAATCTTGTTATGGGTTATTGCTTGTTTGGGTTATCAATCACTTTGATCTTCCAATTTTGTATTTGCTTTTGATACAAAAGACAAAAAATTAGTTATTTTACTAACATTAGTTCTCTACAATCACAGTTGTTCAATGATTATTTGGAATAATAATGAATGACATCTTGTTTATTTATTTATTTTTTTTTAAAGTTGCAATTATCAACAAGGCTTTGAGGAAGAATCAAATAAGGATCAATTTTGGAAGAATGCTTTAAACTGTTATTTTGAATTTTGGAATAGGTCATGAACTGTGATAAAGTTAATATTATTTTATTTTTGCTTAAATGTAATGTTATGGCATTATATTTGGAGTTGGTGATGTACTAATGTTATAAAAACGGGTGGAAAAAAATAAATAATAAAGACAGCGCTGAATTTATAACAATTTTTAATTACCAAACCATATAAGCATGCCTACGACCAAATCCGTTTTTCAAAAGTCAACAGGTTTTTCAATTGTTTTATTTACTTATTTTCATCTTAAGTGCCGAATAAAAAAAAAAGTACCAAATTATTAATTCTTGTACCATATTTAACTACCGAGACATGAATAAACAAATTCCTGCCTTCTTAGCTCTATATGAGAAAAACAATAGACTACCGAATAAAACTACCGTATATGCAGCACCTTACTAACGTTATCTGCATGAGATCACGCTCTTCCAACTTTCAAATGACTCTAAAAACTAGCATGTGAAGCTAACCTATGTTAAACTTCCACCAAGGTTTAAAATGCATAATGTTTCAAGGATACAGCAAAAAGGGTTTCAGGACATTGGTGCATTTATCCATATATACCAAGTTGGGAACTTCTTCCACTTTAGCAGAGCAAACACGATGCCACAAATGCATGCCTCCAGTTAATATAAACCTAATTTATGTAACGGCTTCTTTCATAATCAATAGATAAGAATTCTTGTCACTCATGCAAGCCCCATCAAATTCTACTCATAAACAGTTTCCTTTGACACCCATCTCATGACATTGACACCAAATTCAGAAATTCATTATTAAACATATCAATTTCTTCATTGTCAATGAGTCCATATTGCATAAGTATTAAGCAACAAGAAGCTATCAAACTCCATTAGATTGTTGCAATCGTTCCAATAAGTTATTTATGTATTTGACAATTTTGATGTTCTAATGACCAAACATTAGCAACGTTATCATGGTTTTAGCAGATGGTGTTTTACTAGTTTCAAACCGGGTGAGTTATAGTGCAATTTCAAAAAAAAAAAAAAGGAAACACATTAATGAACTCTAGAACTTACCTTCCTCTTTGAATCTCTCGTTGCATATTCTCGATCTCAGCCTTAATTCCAGGAACTCGCTCTGCCTCCATTTTGGATTTCTCAAGCTCACCATTAATGGCCTTTAACTCTTTGGTAAGCTCCTGGTGAATCATTTTAAGTTTATCAACATCCATCCTCACCTGAGCAAGCTCAGCTCTCTGAGCATCAATAGACCTCAACTCCGCATCCACTTTCAGCGACCTTCCGTACACCTCTCTCACTTGAGCATCCCTCTCGGCCTTGACATCAGCCGCAGCAACCGATAAGCGACGGAGCTCTTCCTGAGCGAGAGCAATCTCTTGCTTTAAGGCGACATGACTGTTGGCAAGCTGTTGATTATCAAGGAAGATGGTTTGGATCTGACGTTGCTGGATAGATATGCGGTCTTCGAGGATGGTTGATGGAAGTTGGGAGAAAAGCCGGGAAGTTTCCGGATTGGCAACAGTGGAGGCAGGGATAGGGTTATGGTGGCGAGAGCCGCGAGACCGCGTGTCATCAATTGGAATTTGGCGGAGGTTTAAGGCAGCGGAAGGGAGGTGGTTGCGTCCGGCCATCTGTCTGTGTTAGTGCATGATATCGGGGGAGATGGTGCGGAAAAACCTGATTTCTCAATATAAAGGATCCTGCAAAATGTTACTGCCAATTTTAATTAATTAATTATTTTTAACATTTTTTATTTATGTATTATTTTTTTAAAATCATTTGTGGGCATTTATTTATGTATTAATGAACTAAAAATTAACTGGATATTTAGCATCACCGGGTTTTAAGATTTAGGATTTTAGGGTTTTAAAATTTAGGTTAATCCGATATTTTGAAATTTAAAGGTTAACCTATAATTTCTATTAGGATTTTAGGGTTTTAAAATTTAGGTTAATTCGATATTTTGAAATTTAAAGGCTAACCTATAATTTCTATTTTCAGACGTTACATGTTTCGATAGTAATTACATAATTTTAAAAATTTTTATATAATTATAGAAAATTTATTATTTTTAAAACATGAATTCAAATATTTTATAATTTTAATTTTGATTATTTTCATTTTAAATTTTAAGTTAATTTTTTATCTTAAAAAGATACATTTAAACTTTCAAATTAATTTTTAACAATATAATACTCCTATAAATTTTTACAATATTCACAGTATAATATTATTTTACTAATATTTATTAAACTTATCATTTTAATATTATTATTTTATATTGGTTATATTCCATTATTATAAATATATGAAACAATTGAACGTTACTTTTTCTTTTTTAATATTTTAACTTTTTATTCAATTAAAACAATCATCATTATATTTCTTTTAGAATTTTTAATTATTATAAAATATAAGTAATCTTATTTGTAAATAAGAAAAAAATTTGAGTAAGATTTTTTTTTTCAAATTCTTAAAAATAGTAATTTACTAAATATTAAAGAAAATAGAAGCATTTTTCAAATTTTAATAGTAATAATTTAATAATTAGTAGAAGTAATTTAGCAAATATTAAAAAATAATAGTAATTTTAAAACATTTTAATAATAGTAATGTAGTAATTAGTGGTAGTAAGTTAATAAATATAACTTAATACATATTTAAAAAGTATTAATTCCTGAAATTAGAATTAACTTAGATAACTTAGATTAATATATATATTTTTTTTTAAAAAAAGCACACCTAAATAGACATGGCACGGTTGGCCCGTCGGTTTCGGCCCGGCCCATCGTCAAACCGGAACTGTTTGAACCGTAACCGGAACCGTTAGGGGACAGTTCGATTAAGGTTCAAGTTATTTTTCGAACTCTGAATTGTATTGAACCGAAACTATCCGAACCGTACTTTCGAACCGCCGATTAACTTTTTTTTTAAAAAAAAATAAAATAACCGGCTGAACCGTCAGCGGCCGCCAGTCAACTGACCCACCATGGAATTACCGGTTAACCGTGAACTGCTGGTTAACCGGTGATTCAGTAGTCCGACAAGCCAGGTAAGGTTTAACATTCCCCTAACTGTGGCCTGACGTAACAAAACTATGGACATTTGTAGATCAAAAGACATAGACATAGATATGAATGAATATATAATATGAATGTAAAAAAAAAAAACCAATATTGTGTGACAATATTTTAATTTTTTTGTGCAACCACTCCAAATTAAAAAACTAAAATACATTAATTTATTATAAAAAATTGTAGCAAGGAAAAGTATCAATACTTTTAAATTTTTATATGACTAAGTTATTAATTATATACTTAAATTAATTAATACAAAACACTACTAAATACTATTTTAGGTTTGTTTGGTTTGAAAAAAGGGAAAGGACTAAATTGGGAAAAAAACAAAATATTTAACAAGCACACAACACGTGTATACCAAATAAGTATTTAAAATAAAATTTTCCAAATCCAAATAAATACATTTTAAACCGGCAACGGCCAAACTTGCCTTTTACTAACGCTTTCTTGTTGTAATTTTAAATAGCAAAGAAATTGAAAACCAAACAGAAATGGCAGCTGCCAATTTACTTACCTACTCGTACTACCATTACAATCAATTTGACCTCCGTCTCCGCCGCATTCCGATACCTAACCAGCTTTCTCCTCCTCCTCCTCCTCCTTTTCTTACACTTATAAAAACTCCGGCGAATAGTCACCACTCTCGTAATTTTAAGTCCGTAACCGTCGCCGCCACTGCCGCCGTCATGCTCCATCAAAATCCGGTAGTCTCTGATCTTTGCGCTTCTTGTTTGTCCGGAGGAATTGCTCTTTCTTTGCTTCGTTTTTGGCAAGAGACAGCCAAGCGAGGCATTTTTGACCAGGTTAATTTTATATTATTTCTTTCAATCTTTGTTTTGGATTTTCTTTTTTAATATTTTAAGTAAATAAACCAGTTAAGTCATTAACGTGAGCTTTCAGAAATGGACAAAAAATGAGAAAGATGCTTGTTTGGTTACTATTTTTATCGTTATCATCATCACGATACTCAAGAAAAAATTAATAATTCTTACATAGAGTGGTAGAATTTTTTATCGCCGGCGGCTACTATGTTCGTTGGTAATCCTATAATATCCGATGTAATTGCGGTTTTTGTAACCGCGGGTGTCATTTTCTCTTTTCTTCATTTGTGGAAATTAACAGCCAATCATGGGCTCGATCAGGTTAATTTCCTAATTAGAGCTTAATTTCTCTTAAATTTGTATTTTCTTTCTCTAGCTAGTTGCGTTAACGAGAGGAATTCGGGGATAACTGTTGTTAGATTCTTCTTTTGCACAATTAATGATTGATTTGATTTCAAAGAGTGAATTCAGATCAACTGAGAAGTAAAATTTGACCGAAAAAACAAGTTGCAGGTGCTGTTTGCATTTCAATTATAGTGACTTTTATAGATTTCTGTTAGGGTCAGAACAGAAATTTGGATATATTGAAATTTGAAATCTGATTTCTAGTTTTTTCTTAGAGTTTGCTTATCCTCAATTATTTCCTGTTTAGAAACTAAATAGGAAGCTTGTTCACATCAGCATTGGGCTAGCTTTCATGCTCTGTTGGCCATTATTCAGGTAATCTCATTGCTGATGGAGCTTTGCTTTCAATTATTTACTGCATTACTATCTGGCTGATGAAATAGCTATTCCTTATTATTGCAGTGCAGGGCATCAGGGAGCAATTTTGGCATCTCTTACTCCAGGTGTCAATATATTCCGAATGCTTCTTTTGGGAACAGGAATATGGAAAGATGAAGCCACTGTGAAATCGATGAGCAGATTTGGAGACCACAGGTTAGATTAAAACTTGGATTTGAAATTTCTGTAGGTTGTCTGTCTGAAAATACAGAAATATATGCAATCTATCCATCTTATAAAGTGAGTTTTGTATCAAATCTGGAGAATTGTCCTCTACTTTCAACCAAAACAGAAATCAAGTTTTTGAAGCAGGAAATGACAACTGATTATATGATGTAGTTTTTTACACCTTCATCTGGCGAGTCTTTCTGTTTTTCTTCCTTAGATTCAAACACTGATTTGTGTTTTCATCTTATCCCATGTTTCTTTATAACCAGGGAACTTCTTAAGGGACCTCTTTACTACGCCTTAACCGTAACTTTGTCTTGTGCAATCTATTGGAGGACTTCTCCAATCGCAATTGCAGCAATCTGCAACTTATGTGCTGGAGATGGTAGTTGCATTTATATTCACTGCTTTTAATTGTTCGATTGATGATTGTTGTTTAAATTTCACTATTCTTGAGACACTTACCTTCTGCTGTAGCTATTATTTAACCCCAATAGCTCATTTGTTTCAGGACTAGCAGACATCATCGGAAGACGGTTTGGCAGTCAGAAACTTCCTTACAACAAAAACAAGTCTATAGTTGGTAGCATCTCAATGGCACTGGCTGGTTTTATAGCTTCCATCATGTAAAATTTTCCTTATCTCAGTCTGGTTTTTGCACTATTGTTTGACACTAATTGTTGATTGCGGCTTCACACAGCACAATTACTTTACTAGTGAGTGTGGTAATTTGTGACAGGTATATGCATTATTTTGCATCATTTGGATATATTCACAAAAGTTGGGAGTTGTCAGTGCAGTTCTTCATCGTCTCTGTTGCATCAGCCATTGTAGAATCCCTACCCATAAGTTCAGAGCTTGATGACAATCTTACAGTCAGTTTAACATCTATGTTGGTTGGAACCCTTGTTTTCTAATGTTAGCAACTATAAAACGTTCTCTTGCCAGCATCACATTATTTAGTCCAAGTTCAATATAATGTATTATGTACAATTACACATGTAATTCAAAGTTCAAATGAAATGTACCAATAATTTCGCTTCATATTTCCCTTTATTCCATACTATTAAATATAAAGAAAACAGCAAGCTAATTGTAATTGTTCAGTGTAAATTCCAAATATTTGCAGTGCAACCATTATAGCTTCACTTAGAAGCAGATAAGCTTCATTGTGATGCCACATTTACAGGACAAAAGATAAGCAACTAGCAGGTGATTAATTAACATAATGTCAAGATCGCTCCAGGAACTTGGAAATAAGTATCCAACTGCAAAATTATCTGCTTATATGCGGCTTAAAACTATGCAGCAATTGCTTATAAGTAGAAAAATAAGTTTTGATAAACAAATCAACAAAATATTATAATTTGAAGACTAATTTATAAAGAGATTTGACTAACTTACAAACATTTGGTAAATGTCTGCAACCCTTTGTGGGGTTTACTTCAGTACAATTAGTTAACGAACCTGCATACACTCATAGTTCAGGGATCCTCCAAAGTACCATTTGTATACTCTTCACCTGCAAGACCATGTGTCCCGTTTGATACCCGGTTTGTGCTGGATGAATTTGAATAAGGAGAATATGTGGAAACAGGGCTTCCTCGTGAGTACCGGTTCTGTGCAGCCGTGCTACTTCTGGTTGCCTTGAGACGAGCCTTCCTACCCTAAAAACGTATACAAAAGCAGATTAATGATGTAAAACAAAATTGTGGAAATATATCCTATACTAGCACATTTAGAAGTTAGAGGATCACCTTTCCCATGCACTTTTCTAAATGAGGAGCAAACCTTCCAGCCATGATGGATCGTCCACAATTCATGCACTCAAAAATCTCATTTGCAACAGGCGGATGGGTTTGTCCAAAAATGTCGACTATGTACTTGCCATTTGTTTCCCCACTAATACTAGGATCAGCTGCCCTAATACGGGCTTGTGTTGACAACCTCAATTCTTCTTCCTCTTCTTCCAAGTTGTGATCAATTCCCAACTTTGCTATCCGGTGACATTCAGAGGCCACATCAACAATTATGGAATCAAGGAGATCCCCGAAAAAATGGGACGAAAGCTGCTAAGAGAATAAAATACATCTTAATACAAATGAGCATGCTTCAAATAACTAATTATGCCCTAATCCTGAAATTTAGACCAATTCTAGTGCACATACATAATGGCCTGATAAAGAAGCTCTCTGCCTCCATGCAGGCATATATGTTGGCAATAAAGAACAAAAAATTGGGGCCTAACACACTAACTAAACCCAGATTAGTTCGCTTGCGTAGACTTGCTCTCTTTTTCATCTTTTCTAGAAAAAACAAACCTTAGGTCTTACAAGGATGCCTAGATTGATGATGGATTTTATAAATGAAATTACAGGAGAGAGTATCAGCAAGAATTGATGGTACTGCTACAGTAGGCTTTTAGGCCAAATACAATTCAAATTAGCATGACCAGAAGCAAACTGCTAGACCACTAAATGATCAATTTATTTCAATAAAGAGCTAAACCATTATATCAATTGTCGAACCAAGAACCTTCAAAATCCATGCATCATCCATCCAACTCTTCTACTCCAAATTCTACAGACTCCAGAAAACACCCCAAAACAACATCAGAAGTGCAAGAATTAAAATCAATCACCCAATGTTGCAAGCACAAAACCCAGCAATCACTTCTTTTGCAAATGAACTCAAAGACTTCTCACAGCGATCTTGGCTTTTGGAAAAGCGAATTCAAACTATCAATTTGTAATATAATAAAAATCCCCTCAGGAAAAAAGACAAATTATTCATACCTCTTTGCCTAAATTTGAATCAAGACGCAAGAGACAATTAATGTTGTTCACAAGAACAAAAATGCGTATAAACATATCAATTTGGGATACAATTTTTACCTATACATTGATTTATGATTGAGTTCTGTATACTTATAGCAATTATCCTAAACTTTACCATGATTTCCCCCAATTGATTAATTGACTAAGACTAAAGTTTCCACATACGCGTAATCATCCGAAAACATAAGGAAAAAATAAACCAATTCAATTCCCCAATTTAAGAAAAAAAAAAAAATTTCCCCCATTTTAATAGGCAAAAAAAGATTCAAAGCTTGAGCTATATAGATAGCATTGCCTTTGGTGCTTTTACCATTTCAATTTACAAGGAAATGGCGACGAAAGTGAAATCCTACACAAAATTGGAAAAATAAAATACCTGACTACGAGGAGAAACGTTATCTTCGTTTGGTACTGACATGAATCCGTAGATAGAATCCTGAGAAGGAAAATCCATAGAAATAAAAAGTTAAAAATCAATAACAGTATCGAAAGTGAAAGAAGAAATCTAAAATCATTATAACTTACAATCGAAGTGTTGAATTTGCCTTCTCTAGTTCTGGATCAATTCCAGTTTTCCATCAGTTTCACGCATATCCAATTGCTCGAAGAAGGAGGTAGAATGTTGTTTTGGGATAATTATGATTTGGTCCCTAATTTGTGCATAATTAATAAATTTGTCCATTTTTACATATAAATCTAGGATATATTTTACTGAAAGGTACCCAACTTTTGAAGATAGTTTCAATTTAACATTCATTCTAAAGGGAAATGTAATTCACTTTATTACAAATTATATTTAAATTTTAAATTAGTTATTTTAACAATTTAAATTTATTTATAAATAATTTTATTATAAATTTATTTAAAAATGAATTCTATAATTTTTTTAAGAGGAGAATTTTGTTTTATTTATTATTTTAAAGAATTAATGAATAGCAAACATAAAAATTAACTACAAACAAGTATACTATATTAAAAAAACTATAAACGAGTATACAACTAGTATAATACTGAATATAAACACATAGTAATAGTCAATAGTATAAAACTAGTATATAGTAGCATATAAATACAAGAAAGAGGTCATGTTATAATATTATATTATATAGTTGTTATAGTAATAATAAACAAACTACCAAACCAGAAAAATCTAAAATCAGTTGAAGGGTCTTTGTCGTTAGTCTCTCAACTTCCAAAATTTGCTTACTACCCATCAACCTTGATTTCGCTTCAAGTTTTCACTTCTAACTTTTGCTTGATTCTCTCAAACAACCTTTACCCTTTTAATTTTTTAGGAATAATATTCCTTTCAAACCCTAATTTATGCTTCTTACGTCCATTTCTTTGCCATGAAACGATCAGTGTCAAAAGGTTCAGAGAATAGTAGTTTCAACTACAGGAAAATAGATTGGGAAGTTAGACCTGGTGGCATGCTTGTTCAAAAGAGAGACTTTGGTGATGACCCTTTAGGCCCTATGATCAAGATCAAGGTTTCTCACTATTCTTATCACTATGATATCACTGTCCCTGCTCAATCCACTTTTGGTAATTCAACACATCACTTTTTTTTTCCTATGTAAATTGATTACTCTAATTTTGTTCATGAATTAGATGAAAATTCCATTTTCTTATTTTCTCTGTTTTGGGTTTTTGATATGTTTTTGTTTTCATGATATGGATCATACCCAATAGTTAATTTTTGTTTTGGTATCAAATAGGTATGTGTATTTGATTTATTTTTGTTTGAATCTATCACCCATATGCACAATATGAGTTGTTGGTGTTTTGGATTGAATATAGTTTGTGTTATGGACAATGTGACTCATAATTTGTGATTTTGTTGCAATGGAAGGGGATTTGAAAAGGATTCTTATCAATGAAACTGGGTTAGAACCTAAGGAGCAAAGATTGTTATTTAGAGGGAAGGAAAAGGAAGATCATGAATGTTTGCATATGGTAGGTGTAAAAGAATTGTCAAAAGTGATACTTCTTGAGGATCCTGCTTGTAAAGAGAGAAAACTTGAAGAGATGAATAAAAATCAAGGCATGTTAAAAGCTTATGAAGAAGTTGCCAAAGTGAGGGCAGAGGTTGATAAGCTATCACAGAAGGTCAAATTAAAACATCTAGTTTTTTGTTTTGAGATGAAAGTGCAATTATTTCAGTGTCAATTTACCAATTTGATTATGGGTTTTGGTTTAATGTAATTTCAGGTTCTCAATCTGGAGAAAACTATTCAGAATGGTACCGAAGTTGTAGAAAATGAATTTGTTGTCTTGACAGAGTTGCTGATGATACAGTTGCTTAAATTGGATGCAATTCAGGCTGATGGTGAAGCAAAAAAGCTGAGGAGGATTGAGGTTTATTAACCATTATTCCTGTTTTAGTTGTTTCTTTATTGTCTTCTTTTATACCTTTCATTAATTACTTTAAAGGAGACCTATACCTGCTCTATATTACTGTTTAGAAGTTAGAAATTTGAATCTTGAAAGTGAGAGATTCTTCCTTTCCCATAAGGCACCATTTGAGGTAACCCTGCTATTTACCCACATTAGCCCCCAAAATTGTTGCTTTTTTCTTTCTCTCTTTTTTTTTTTTTTTTTTTTTTTTTTTGCCACAGTTACAAGTTGAGGGGGAATGGTGAGGATTGAACCTGAGACTTCAAGGTTTTTGTTAAGAGACTTTGTGCTTTAACCACTAGGCCATCCCTCATCCTCCAAAATTGGAGTATAAGAAAGTGATTTGAATGGTGAGGATCGAACCCGAGACTTCAGGTTTTGTTAAGAGACTTTGTGCTTTAACCACTAGCTCATCCCTTACCCTCTAGAAGTGGAGTATAAGAAAGTGATTTGAATGTTTTATTAATCTTTTTTCACTTTCCTTTGTACATCTTTCCCAAAGATGAAATTTTCTTCTGTGACTCTCTTTACTTTCGACCCACCCTTCATTATTCTTTTATTAATTGCCTTAAGCATAGTTGAAAGGTAAAAACTTATGTTCCCCACTTTGTAAAATAGTAGTACAATAATTGTTTGAAACGGATTGAAATGATTGAAAACCCCATATAGGCGTAATATGGAGCCCATAGTAGGTCTCCTTAAAGTTATTGTTTCAAACGTGTCATAAACAATTGTTTGATTCATATTGCTTCCTATTGACTGATTCTTTTCCAGCAATAAAAACACAAAGGGTACAAGCAATATTTTTGCTTGTAGAACAATTGATTTGGCTTATAACATGAGGAAAGTAAGGTTCTTTCCATAAATATCTTTAGTATTAATTAAGTTTTAACTTATAAGTCAAGCTCTCATATACACCTAGTTAATAGTACACTCTCTGTTTTTTTGCCAAGCTCCCATATTATAGATAATGTGTAAATTGTACTCTCTTCTTTACACTTTTAAGTGTATTGGATGCTATTTTCATACATATTTAGAAAATGATTAATTAATATCAATTTCATTAAAGTTCAATATAAATTTACCAAAATCACCTTCTCTAAAAAAATCCATTAATTAGACAAACTAAGGTGCATAAAGTGGAAAGGAAAAAGCATATAAGACACTTAAAGTGGAACAGAGGGATTATACTGCACCTCTCATGAGACCCATTTTGCTAAAAAAGACCTTACCTTTATACTACAAAAACATCAATATTGACATTCTAACAGAAATCCCAAAGATTATTCTCTTTGGCTCCCCAGTTTCTTAACATTTCACTGGAAAAGTTGACGCCTTTTGCACAAAACTCTTAAGTGTGTAAGGGAAGTATAATTTAGGAAGCCGATTATCGTTTTTTGCAACGGAAAGTTCTTAATTGTTAATTACACCAACAGTGAGAGACTTAAATTTCGTTTCTACTTATTTTATCGAATGTGTCAACCGATAAAAAGTGCTAAAAAACTGCTTCTAAGCAATGACAAACACCCTCTTTGTTTGCGAAAATGACTACAGAAAATGCCATTTTGTTTTTGCAGGTGCATCGGATCCAAAGCTTTGTGGACAGTCTTGACAGTCTAAAGGTAAGAAACTCAAGTCCAATGAATAATTGTGGAAAAGGAGTGTCAGTAACAACAAAATGGGAGACATTTGAGTCTAGAGTTGGAAGCTTGAATGCTCCTCTTCCTATGCATTCTGCAACTAAAATAGCTCAGGACTGGGAGTTATTTGACTAGCCATGTTCTACATTTCTAGTATGTATGTATGTATGTGTCTGTAAACATTACAATGGAACATGTTTGAGCAATGCAGCATCGAAAAGCGCAAGGATTTTGCATTTTGATCTTTATAAACTAAACTGGTTTTATGTATATGTAGAGGAAGAATATTGCTTTAAACAGTTGTATATTGTCTGTAAATAGAACTTTAATATTATAGGACCCGACTGCATTTACTGTTGCAGTATGGTGAGGACTTTAATTTGGAGTGTTATAAAGAAGTAATCCATTGACTTGTACTCTTGGATTTTCAATTTCTCTGTCGTTTGGGATTCAATTCTGTAGTTTGGTTCTTTTCTGATCTTTAGAGCTCTCCATAACATAGATATGGTGGCATATGGACATGTCCAAATCAATTTTCAAACAGTAAAATGGAATTTGATTTTTGCTTCTTCCTTTACCTCCCTCTCTCAATCAATACAATTACTATATATATATATATATATATATATATATATATATATAACAAACTTTAATGTGATGTAAAAATAAATAAATTTATAAAAAATGTTTATAATTGGATTACATCAGGTTTACTTAAAAACACATGAAAAGGGTTTATAACTTGTCTTCGATCAGTTTATCAACTTACATAATCAAGACAAAATTTTCCCTTCCTTTAAAAAATAGGAAGATAAATTAATCCCAATTAGTAAAATTTAAATCTTTGGGCCGTTTTATTTATGATTAAAATTTAAATATACGTAAAATAATAATAAAAATCAAGAAATTTGAAAATAAAAATAAAATTAAAATTTCAATATAGCTAGCCTACGCAGGAGGTGACATCATATTTAATATGACCACACACACTGGCTGTAACATTTAAGAAGCCTGTTGTTGGTTTGGCACAGTGCTGAAACCGTTTGGTGCTGCAGAAATGAGGGATCTATGTAATTAATTGATTAAGCACTTGCAGTGTAATTACGTATTTTTAAGGCTAACCACTAGAAAGATCCGGTTTCAATCGTGGACCCTTAGTTCATTTTTTGCATGGCTCACAATTTTCTGCCTGCCCTTCTCTCTTATATTCTATATGCATCAATCTAACTGTCCATTTGATGCCATCACTATGCCATCATAATAATAATAACAATAATAATAATAATATATTAATTAATAATTATATATTAGGGTAATTATTTATAAGTCTCTGAGATTTTGCATAATATGCTCTGAGGTCTCTCTATTTTGAAAATTGTATCATCGGGTCTCTCAGTTTTAAAAAATTATACTATCAGGTCCTTCCGTCTGTAAACGACGTTTGTCAATTAAAAAAGTCAACGATTTTGATTAAAACTTTTCAAAATGATAAAATCATCCTTTAGTTTATTTGAATCAAATAAATAAGCGATTTGGATTAAGTTAATGAGCGATTTTAAGTCTGAAACCTACCGTATACAGTTATTCCCGCTGGGGAGGGGAACTAAAGAACATCTTTGAATTATTAAATTCTAATTTTCCTATTCTATTAACTTTTAAGCATCATCTAGATGTTTATTACTTAATTTAATTAACATAATTCCGTGAAGGAGTGTGCCATTTCCCAACCGGCCATGCCAAAACTTGGCCATTAAATCATAATTTTGTTTTTATTCTCTAATAATCACACTTATTTACTAATTGGGTATGAGTGAAAGTGTAATTTTCTAAAGTTATCTATCAAAATTTTAAACAATATTAAACCAAATTTAAAATTTGGTAAAAGAGAAAATTTTTAAACAATATTTTTTTCTAAATTAATAATAAATAACACTACCATAAAAAAAATTAAAATAATTAACACTAATTATATATATTACAACCAATACTAAAAATTTAGTATTATTATTAGATAATTTATGGAAAAAAAATAAAGATAATTGATGGAAATTATTTTATTTATTCACCCCAAAAACAAAGATAATTGAGAGTGATAAATAATAAATCATAAATTTTAAATAATAATTTTTCCTTGTGCCGCTAAAAATTAAATTAAATATATACATATATATCATAAAATAAATTCCAAAAACTATATAGTAAATTAATAAATATTTCAACTATAAACATTAAATATATAACATACAAAACCTTATTAATAGTAAGGTTTAGCGGTGGATGCATCACCACATTTCCTATATAGAGCCACGTACATAATTCTCTCTTCTCTTCTTCCTTTCACTTCACACACAAACCCATATAAATATACATTATAATTTCATCATCTTCAACCTTAAATCTCCATTAAAAATGGTGATTTCTACTTCTTCTTCTTCTTCTAATGTTGTTCATCAATGGCTTAGCCTTGTGGGTATTATATGGCTTCAATCCATAAATGGAACAAACTCGAACTTTCCTGCTTACTCTTCTCAACTAAAACAACTCCTTTCCATGTCACAAATACAACTAAATAACCTTGCATTCGCCTCCGACGCCGGAAAACTCTTCGGATTCTTTTCCGGCATTGCTTCTTTATATCTCCCTTTATGGCTTGTTCTTATAATTGGTTCAACTCTTGGGTTGGTTGGTTATGGAATTCAATATCTTGTTTTAACTAATTATATTACTTCTCTTTCTTATTACCATATTTTCTTGCTAACTGTATTAGCAGGAAATAGTATTTGTTGGATCAACACCGTTTGTTATGTTGTAGCTATTAAAAATTTCCCTTTTGATCGTCAAGTAGCCGTTGGATTAAGTGCTAGTTATCAAGGATTAAGTGCTAAATTATATACTGTTCTTGTTGATGCTTTCTTTCCTAATAAAAGAGCCAAAGCTTACCTTCTTTTCAACTCTTCATTACCAATTCTTGTTAGTGTTTTTTGTGCTCCTCTTATTAGAGACATTGGTAGTGGTAATTTTGGAAATGGGAAAAAAATTATGAGAAGTGGGTTTTTGGTAATTTTCTTTATTACAATAGCTACAGGAGTGTATTCTATTATTACAAGCTTGGGTTGGATGACACATGGCATATCGCGATTGGGTAACGCGATCGGAGTTGTAATGTTTTTATTGGCTATACTTGTGGTTCCATTGGGAGTCAAGATTAAACAAGTGGTGGTAGAGAAAGAATGGTGGTTAAATAGAGAGGTAAAAGTTTATAATTTTACCACAGAAGAAGGTGGTAACAATAACAATAACAATGTAGAAAGTGGGTTAAAAGAAGGAGAAGAGGAAATGGGGGAAATGGAGGAAATAATGGGTGTGAAAGAAGAAATAGGAGTGAAAAAAATGGTAAAAAGAGTGAATTTTTGGTTATATTTTATGGTATATTTATTTGGAGCAACATTAGGACTTGTATACTTAAATAATTTGGGACAAATAGCAGAGTCTCGAGGATGTTCAGCAACCTCTTCTCTCGTCTCTTTATCATCCTCATTTGGATTCTTTGGTCGTCTCATTCCTTCTTTGGTCGACTACTTTTTCTCAAGGTATCATAGCGATTTTCTTTTTCTATTTTACTTACGTTAAAAACTTAGCAGACAGAGTTTCGTTTGTCGCTCTCAATCGTTATGTTCAATTCGAATCTAGATTAATCGTTCGGTCAAACTATTTTCAATATTGCATGCTAATCCCTTTTTCGTATCATATTAACATAATTTCTAATTAATATATATACTTATAGAAACATAAGATTTCTTGAAATCTAAGAAATCTATATATATATATATAGACACCTAAGGAGTTGAATTAAATTCTCCATAAATGTGAGAAAAATTAGGTGTAAATTTAAAAGGCATCAATGTCAAGTATATCTGCGATTTGATCTAAACTAGAGTTTAAATTTTGCCATCCCTATTTAGAGGAAGGAAGTAGGACCTTCATAATAAGGGCATCCCTATTTAGAGGAAGGAAGTAGGACCTTCATAATAAGGGCAACCACTATACACTTCCTTTGTCTAAATAACAATGCATATTAATGGCGGAAATATAGCTAACATTTGCAGTTTTGGTTGGGTTGGTGGGGAATTTAATTATCTCTTGTACTATTAATTCTAATAAATACTACATACTTAAGTTGATCAATTTAAGACGTCTATTGACTTAAGTAACTAAAAACCCCATAATTATATATAATAATTTTAAACAGTTCTATTAATTAAGCAAATTAGTTAATAAACTCACTTAATTTGCAGGAGTAGGTATGTAATTTCAAGGCCAGCTTCAATAGCAACATTAATGGCAGCAATGGCAGGAGCTTTTTTCTTACTTTTAAGCACATCAAATGCTTCACTCTACTTAAGCACAGCCATAATCGGTGTCTGCACAGGAGCTATTACTTCCATATCTGTATCCACAACCACTGAGCTTTTTGGCACCAAGAATTTCAGCGTAAATCATAATGTTGTGGTAGCAAATATACCTGTAGGGTCTTTTGCTTTTGGGTATTTGGCTGCATTTCTTTATCATAAAGAAGGCAATTCTGCAGAAGGGAAATGCATGGGGATGAACTGTTATAGAACCACTTTTATTATTTGGGGTTTTCTTTGTTTTTTTGGTACATTTCTTGCCCTAATTTTATATGCTCGTATGAGAAAATTTTACCCACAACAAAAATCTTAGGTTATTATATATATTATCTCTAATTTACCCTTTTTTCAATTTTTAATATATAGTATATAATATGTATATAATTTTGTAATATTTAAATATATGCTTATAGTATAGGATTTTAGGGTTTTAATTAGTTTAATTTTGAGTTTAGAATAGAAGAAGAATCAGGAGAATAATGTATATCTCCGTCAAACATACTGACAATATTACACTTTTGTAAGATAGATGATTATAATATAATAATACAATTATTTTTATGAAATTGATTGTAAAGTGTGCTAAAAAGATGAATTAATGTGCATGGTTGGCAATTTCGATTAATCAAAAATATCGATTTCGATTTTCAGTTAATCGAAAAAAATTTGATTTCGATTTTGGTTATTAATTCAATGATTTTGATTAACCGAAAACCGACTGATTCAGTTCGGTTAACCGATTTGCTTAGCCCTATTTGATATTATCATTGATTTAAAAAGTAATGTTTATATATTTATTGGGTTGGTTATACGTACTAATTGGTGGTTGAATATGTTGCTTTTTAAAAAATTAAAAAAAAATGAAATAATTTATAATAATAAAATTTAATTTTATTGGTATGTTAGGTGGATTTTATTATAATAATTAAAATGGTTGTCGCTAATTATTGCACAAAATTAATTTTGTGATCCAAAATCATAAATTCACCCATCAAACATTAGTTTTAATTTTTATATTTAATGGCAAAATGTGTTGTATGGCACGTAAAAATGTGACCATCTTATTAGATTTACGACATTTACTAAGTTTAAGTCGCATATACTTATCATTGTTCGACTGAATTAGCCTAGAATTGATACACTCTATTAAACTATTTCACCCATCAAATTTAAACCATCGTAAAAATGTGACCTTCTTATTAGATTCACGATATTTACTAAGTTTAAGTCGCATGTACTTATCATTACTCGACACCCTATTAAAAATTACAAAAAACCCATCACCGCGATTGCTCGATAAATTATTAATAAGACTAAATCGATAAATGTTAAGTCAATTATTAGTCTAATCAAGCATTAGATGCTTGTAAGAAAAGTATTAATAATATATGGCTTAATATTGGGTATTAAGAAACAATCTTCGAAACTTAAGTCACCTTAACACTAATGAGAAATTGAAAAATGGTCTTTAGACTATATGCTAATTATAAAGAGACTTTCTAATTATTTGGGTTTGTCTAATTATTTGAAATAATGACTTTATTATTATTCACACTTGTTTAATACGAGCAATTAGGAAGATAATGATGGATTATAGTATGTATTAGTGAGCTAATGATGATGATTTGATGAGGTCATTCCCTCACTCATTACTATGTAATGATGACCAAAGATAGTTTGGTAAGCCGCCATTCTTTCTTCTTAATCTTTTCTTTTGTTTTTATTTAGGTTTTATCTTTTCATGTCCTAAGTGTTTTCAAAAATATTAAAATAAATCAACTAAATATTTATTTTTTATTTTTAATTTAAATTAAATAAGAGTTATTTTGTATTTTAATATTCATCGTAAGAAAATTTATTTGTTGTTTTATTAAGTTTACTAAGAGAATATAGTAAAATAATTAAAAAAGGATAAAAATATAAAAATTAAAATATTCGTCAAAATAAGTAAACTTTTTTTTTTTGTGAGGAAATTAATGTAAATTTATAGAAATACTATTTAGTGCCATACAACAAGTAAGATAGGTTTAGTCCCTGAATTTAAACCTTAATTAATTATACTTAAATCTTTTGTATTTTAATTAATTATACTTAATACTGATTTGTTATAGAAATACTTACGTTATGATGACTAGTGATGATATATTCAAATATTACATTTTTCTTGATAAGAAATTAAGAATATTAATAGTATGATATGTATCTTCATCTATCCCAATTAATGCTACTACAATTATATACATAAATCTTAAATTTCTTGAAAATTTGTAGGAGATGTCAATTTGTTTAAGTTCCGTAATCCCTATTCGGTATATTGATAGAGAAATGTCACTTTCTGTTACGTGCTCTACAAATTAAATCTTTCGTAATTTAGTAAGCAATCATAGATATCGTAACTCTTCTGTCATATTTTGTTTTGTATATACGTACATATATAAATATGAATACTATATACCGTAGTTTTTTGAAGAGATAAAACACATAAATTACATGTATAATATATGAAAAAATGATAGGAAATGAAAGGTTTTATATTTTACGTGTGGCTAATAATACATGTCACTAATTAAAATATAATTAGTGAGTCAATAATAATAATAATAATAATAATAATAATAATAATAATAATCATAATAATAATAATAATTTTTTTATTCGACATGAATTTTTAATAATATTGGTATCATATTAACTATTAAATAATTAAAATAATAAAGCGACATTTGCGTATTAT